>JAHUYU010000495.1:0-20418 GCA_030439765.1 Tripidium arundinaceum | reverse complement strand
ACAAACATTGTATGAATTTCTGGAAAACAAATAAAAGAAAAAACATATCAGCACTGACAGGTGGGACCGGTCAACGACCCCACCGTCAGTCACACAGAAGTAGGGCGGTGCTTTGACCGGCAATTTCTCGCCGACGGCGAGGTCTCCGGCGGTAGCGTCACCACCGTTGAACGCAACTCCTCAAGGCGCGTCGATTGGTGGCGGTGGTTGGGCGAAAGGTGCGGCGGAGCGTGCTCGCCGGCGGCAATGGCGGCACGACGGAGGTGCGCGGTGGTGCGCCGGCCGTTTCTGACCACGACGTGCTCGGGCGAGGCTTGCTACGGCTACACAGGGACCTAGCGGTGCTGTAGGGTGATGGTTAGGGATTGGGATGGCGCCGATGAGCTCGGCCACGTGCATGGCGGCACGGCGGCGAGAGCGCGGTGGCGCGGTGCTCCGTGTTCCGCTCCGGCGAGGTTGCCATTGACGGTGAGGTCATGTCCTAGGCTAGATCTACACCTAAGCTGCTCTAGACAAGCAACCTGAGAGAGAAAGAGCGAGCGAGCTCCACGGCGGCGAGCTCGAATGCGGCGGCGGTCATGGTGGACGCGCACGGTGCGCCGATCCGTTCCGGCAAGCCGGGGGCTCAAACGACCAAACCGACTTCGATTTCACCATCTACGGACCCTAACGGCTTCAACGCACTAAAGAGTAGGGAGGGAGATAGTCAGAGCTGCTCTGGCCACGGCGGACCCGAGCTCGGTGCGACTCCGGCGATGGCGTTGGCGGCGAAAACTGGCCAAGGGGCCTCACCTTTGCACGGCTTCGTCTGCGAGGGGTTTCAGGAGCTAGAGCACGAGCTGGCGGGGCATTGTACATGGCTGAGATGGCAATGGCGCGGTGGCGAGGGCGAGCTGCGCCGGCGAAAGCACGGCGGCGGCGCTGTGCTTCGCCCCTCCACTTCGGTACGAGCAAGGGAGAGAGCAGAGGGCATGAGAGTGGAGAGTGAGGGTGCTGGCGGGTGCGTGGCGGCTTAAGGCCGCGCCCGGCCGCGGCGGTGGGGCCTACGCCGACGTACGGCTGCCAGATGGTGGGCTCGTCCTGTGGCCGGTCAGCCACGACGGCCGGCCAAAATGGCCATCCGGCCTGATTCAGTTAGGGAGATGGCCGACTGACGGCTGACTTTTGAGCATCATTAACTCCTAATCCATGGTGTTTTGGCAAAAACTTCACTAATACAAATTCTAGAGCTACATGTAAGCTCCAACTTTTCTTACATGAGTTTGGTCTAGATTGGCTTAGATTTCAAACTATAAAGACCCAAAGTACCCTACTTGAAACTGAAGTGCAACATATGACTTAGTGAAAATCTAAGTGTTGAAATCAGTGTTGATTTTTCAATTTTGAGCTCATTTTGACAATGTTAGGCACATTTTCATGACATGACCCTTAAACAAAGTTTGTTCCATATGAAATTTGCTACAACTTTCATTAAGGGTGCACAGCCATACAAACATTCTATGCTACTATTTCAATTAGGTCAAACAAAAGGGGTTTCTAGGTCAATTCTAGTTAGACCAACACTTAGAAGCATAATTAAGCCACATCATCAACATAAACATTGTTCCATTTGCTATCCTAAGTGTATCTAAGGTGTTTTAGTGACCAACATCAACCATTTGAATGACAAGCATAAACCATACTCACTAACCAAGCATATAAATCAATATTTCATGTATAAAAATGAGACAACCATATGTGATCTCATGTGCATGATGCCATATGATGAATGATGCTTCATGATCATGCTAATGCAAGTGCAAAATGTGAAGCTCAACATCTAGGATGTTACAACAACCTTCTTGCGTGCTTTACGGAGACACAATCACCAAGCCATCTAGGAACTGGCAAGCTCCAAGAGTAACAAGCAACCACACCCGCACAACGACCACCTAGTGCCACAGGTAATCTCTTATGGAAGATTCGCACTAGTGGAGCACACTCACTCTCCAAATGTTGCCCTCAAGCAAGGAGTACGAGAGGAGGTGCTAAAGAAGTGCTCTCACATAGAGTATGCTATTAGAATGGCCAAGAGAGCCGTATCCAATCGGGCACCCCACTATATATAGAGGAGCACCTAAAAACTAGCCGTTACTGTGCTAAAACAGTGTTCCCAGACAGTCCGCCGTTCAAGGCCCGGACTGTCCGCTGTTATCGGCAACTAGCCATTAGGTTCGAATTTTGACCTGCGGACTATCCGCCACCAGGGGCGAGGACTGTCCGCCGTTGCTCCTCAACTGCCTAGACAAAATGTCCAGCAACTCTGCTCGCTGGCATTTTTGACCGGCGGACTGTCTGCCCGTGTAGGCGCGGACTCTCTGTCGTCGACTCTCTAGCTCCAACATAGATTGCAAACAATCTGTTGCCGATTCTCAGATTTGGACAGTCCACCGTAGCAAGGCCAGACTGTCCGTGATTATCCAGAAACTACCACGGCAAGCGCTTCGCCTCCTTTGCTTCGGTCCAACACTCCACACCACAATGGAGGGTTCCAAAGCTAACCAAAGTTAGTACTAGCACTCTCAAAACCTTTTTCAATGTAAGCTAACACCAATAAATGATCTCTCGCAAGACGATTGTTCAACACGCCACCGGTTTGCTTTTAGCAAACTTTTTCACAAAGGTTTTAAACTTTTCCGCCACTCACCACTAAACATATCTCAACGTTAGAGCTCACAAGTGGCACTAGATAACCATAATGCAAACCATGTTTGCCCCTCTTAATAGTAGGGCTATCTATCCTAAACCCGGCCATTTGAATCTTCTCTAAAGCACCTCATGGCCAGCAAAATGAAGCACCCTATGTTTCATACCTTTGCCTTGTGCAAATCCTAATTCCACAAGTTGATCCCTGCAAGGAAAACATTGTCCAACATATTCACCAAGCCACTTGATATGAATAATGAATCATTTGCTTGATCTTCATAGATAGGGATGAAAACGGGACGGATATTTCCCGATATCCGTCCGTCCCGAAATGGTCAAAACACTATTTGGATAGTCCGTATCTGAATCCAAATATTTAATATCCGACCGTATCCGAATCCAAATACTCAAAAATTAGATTTCTGGTATGTATATGATATAGATATCAATATCCGAATGATCCGTATCCGGTTCTAATATCCGATAAAAAATATGGGATATAATATGGGATATGGGACAAAATGCAGGATCACTGATATCCGTCCGTATCCGATCCGGTTTCATCCCTATTCATAGATGATGTGAATCACTCAAACCATCACATAGACTTCAAGTCCATCGACCTTAGCCTTGCTTGCTCTTCACCGTTGCCTTGGTCCATTGGCACCAAGTCCTTGCTCAAGCTTCTCCGCCACGTGTGGTCCATCACTCCAAAGCCACTTCACTTGCCCTTCACCATTGCCTCGGTCCATCGGTGCCAAGCCCACTAGCTTGCCCTTCACCATCGCATTGCACACGGTCCATCCCAGACAAGCCTTGCATAGGTCTTCACCTTCGTGCTATGTTTGATTTGAGCATTCCAACATGCTAATAATCAAATCGATGTCAATATCCATCTCATCTTGTGAACCAAACCAACTTTCCTTCACACACTCAAATAGAATGGTTAGTCCACAAGTGTTGTCATTAATTACCAAAACCCAAACAAGGGCCTAGATCTTTCACCGGGTTTTAATTCCAATTTGTGCTTAGCCAACTTCCTTGGGATGCCTGGCATGTCAGTCGGCTTCCAAGCGAAGATATCATTGTTGTCCCTGAGGAAGTTGGTGAGCGCAAGTTCCTATTCTTCAGAGAGTTGGGCGCTGATAGTCGCCTTCTTGGAGGGATCACCCGTGCCCAAGTTGACATCCTTCAGTGGCACTTTGTCAGAAGCTTTAATAGCTCCTAACTTCTTGGTTGGGATCTCCATGTCTTCAGGCTTCGTCGAATGGGCAAGCCTGGCAATCTGCTGCACCTCAAGTTCTAGTTGAGCCTTAGCCACAATCTAAAAGCTTTGGTATCGCAATCAAAAGAGCACTTCAAGTTGCCCCTGAAGGAGAGTACACCATTAGGACCCAACATCTTGAGCAACAGATATGGGTAGTGAGGGACTACCATGAACTTGGCGAGAGCTGGATACCCGAAGATCACATGGTAGGATGAGTCGAAGTCGGCCACTTCAAACTTGATAAACTCCGTTGTAATTGGCCGATGTACCAAATGTGACTGGTAAAGTAATCTGCCAAGAGGCATAGCTGCCTTCCCGGGTACAATCTCATAAAAGGGGATATCTGTAGGAGTAAGGAGGCCAGTGAAGTCGAGGCCCATCTTCCTCAAGGTAGCAGTGAAGATGATGTTCAGCCCTGCACCACCATCAATGAGGACCTTGGTGAGTTGCATCCCTGCAACTGTAGGATCCAAAACCAGGGGATAGTGGCCAGCATTGGAGAAGCTGGTCCACTATTCCTCCCTGGTGAACTGAATTGGTTACTCAGACTAATCCAGGTATCTTAGGGTAGCGGGTTCAGCAGCCAAGATCTCGTGAAGGGTAAGCTTCTCCTGTCTCTTGGATGTTGAAGCGGCCACTCCTCCAAAGATTAGGTTGATAACCCCCTTTACATGCTGGAAGTTGCCATCTTTGTCTTGGTCATCTTGATTATCATTAGCCTTGTCTTTGGGCTTACCCTTGTCAGCTTTTGGAGTAAGGCCACGTTCCTTGAGCTATTTGCACTCGGCCGCCGAGTGCTTTCCACCCGGGTGGAAAGGGCACGACTGACGCAATAGATCTTTGAAAGTTCTAGGTCTGCTACCCTTCTTTGGTTTTTCCATGGAGGCGACAGTATTGTCTGGCCCTCCCTTCTTGCTCGACTGACTGCCCTGGTTGTCCTTGGGATCATTATCGCGATTACCCTAGCGGTTGCGATCAGGAAACCTTTCACACATTCGCTCCTCCAAGTCTATCATCCTCTCGAAGGTGCGTCGGAACTCTTTTGCAGTCTCCGGTTGTCGACGATATGTGGTCGGCAGTCTACCGAGGGGTATGCCCGCGGTAGTAGATTGTTTGGTGGAGGTACGCGTGAACAGGAACTAGATAGGGAACACAAGCACCAAGACACGAGATTTAGATAGGTTCAGGCCGTCGATGAGACGTAATACCCTAGTCCTATGTTCGGTGGTTTGTATTGTTTGTGGTTTGAATAATGAGATGATTTTTGAGGGGATCCCCTACCCGCCCTATATAGCCTGGGGGTAGGTTACAAGTCAGTTAGATCTAAATCTAATTTTTTTAAGCAATAATCTTTACAAGGATTCTAATATTCGGCATATCCTAACAGATCAATTGTAATCTACAGGATATCTCCTTGATATCTTGTGGTGTGCGCCGAGCAGTGCCGTGCTCCGCGAGTCTTCATCTTGTGGGCTAGACCGTGCCTGATGGAGCGGCCCATGTATTATGCCATGGGTACCCGGGGTTAGACCCCCCCATACCGGTCTATTCTTGATAAAGTCTTGGAACCGGTAACCTTCCTTGATGCCATTGGCGAAGAACTCGATCATCTCTCTTTCGGAGATGTCTACCATAGTCGAACGGATTTCAGCAAACCGCCTATAGTAGTCGCGTAGGCTTTCATTATTCTACTATTGCAGGTCATGAGATCATGTCCAGTACTTGGCCGAGTTAGTACCTTTTGGAAGTTTTCCACAAACATCTTCTGGAGTCCTTCCCAACTATCAATGGAATCTAGCTAAAGTTTATCAAACCAGGTCAGCAGTACTGAATTGAGTGCCATTGAAAGATAAAGAGCCTTCATATCGTTGTCTCCCCCTACAAACTCAATGGTTGTTGAATAGATACGGAGCCATTGCCACGGTTCTGTTTTGCCATCATACTTCTCGAAACTGGATGGCTTGAACTTGTCAGGGAAAGGAATAGCATGAAGTCATCTGGAGAAGTAGGGGAAGCGATCTTGAATATCGAGTGCTCTAATGGCCTCCCTTGCTCACCCTTCCTAGGCAGGTTCTACTCGGACAGGAGAGCCACATAGAAGATCCATTCATGAACGACTTGGGGGACCTAGTCAGAACAGGGAAGGCACAAGCCATCAACATGCCAGTCAGAACAGGGGTGGCAAAGGCAATCGTCCGGCTAATCCACCCAGAGGAGATCTCGCAATCATGAACGGGTCGTGGAGTCGGCCATTAGAGCACTCGATATTCAAGATCGCTTCCCCTACTTCTCCAGATGACTTCATGCTATTCCTTTCCCTGACAAGTTCAAGCCATCCAGTTTCGAGAAGTATGATGGCAAAACAGAACCGTGGCAATGGCTCCGTATCTATTCAACAACCATTGAGCTTGTAGGGGGAGACAACGATATGAAGGCTCTTTATCTTTCAATGGCACTCAATTCAGTACTGCTGACCTGGTTGATAAACTTTAGCTAGATTCCATTGATAGTTGGGAAGGACTCCAGAAGATGTTTGTGGAAAACTTCCAAAAGGTACTAACTCGGCCAAGTACTGGACATGATCTCATGACCTGCAATAGTAGAATAATGAAAGCCTACGCGACTACTATAGGCGGTTTGCTGAAATCCGTTCGACTATGGTAGACATCTCCGAAAGAGAGATGATCGAGTTCTTCGCCAATGGCATCAAGGAAGGTTACCGGTTCCAAGACTTTATCAAGAATAGACCGGTATGGGGGGGGTCTAACCCCGGGTACCCATGGCATAATACATGGGCCGCTCCATCAGGCACGGTCTAGCCCACAAGATGAAGACTCGCGGAGCACGGCACTGCTCGGCGCACACCACAAGATATCAAGGAGATATCCTGTAGATTACAATTGATCTGTTAGGATATGCCGAATATTAGAATCCTTGTAAAGATTATTGCTTAAAAAAATTAGATTTAGATCTAACTGACTTGTAACCTACCCCCAGGCTATATAGGGCGGGTAGGGGATCCCTCAAAAATCATCTCATTATTCAAACCACAAACAATACAAACCACCGAACATAGGACTAGGGTATTACGTCTCATCGACGGCCTGAACCTATCTAAATCTCGTGTCTTGGTGCTTGTGTTCCCTATCTAGTTCCTGTTCACGCGTACCTCCACCAAACAATCTACTACCGCGGGCATACCCCTCGGTAGACTGCCGACCACATATCGTCGACAACCGGAGACTGCAAAAGAGTTCCGACGCACCTTCGAGAGGATGATAGACTTGGAGGAGCGAATGTGTGAAAGGTTTCCTGATCGCAACCGCTAGGGTAATCGCGATAATGATCCCAAGGACAACCAGGGCAGTCAGTCGAGCAAGAAGGGAGGGCCAGACAATACTGTCGCCTCCATGGAAAAACCAAAGAAGGGTAGCAGACCTAGAACTTTCAAAGATCTATTGCGTCAGTCGTGCCCTTTCCACCCGGGTGGAAAGCACTCGGCGGCCGAGTGCAAATAGCTCAAGGAACGTGGCCTTACTCCAAAAGCTGACAAGGGTAAGCCCAAAGACAAGGCTAATGATAATCAAGATGACCAAGACAAAGATGGCAACTTCCAGCATGTAAAGGGGGTTATCAACCTAATCTTTGGAGGAGTGGCCGCTTCAACATCCAAGAGACAGGAGAAGCTTACCCTTCACGAGATCTTGGCTGCTGAACCCGCTACCCTAAGATACCTGGATTAGTCTGAGTAACCAATTCAGTTCACCAGGGAGGAATAGTGGACCAGCTTCTCCAATGCTGGCCACTATCCCCTGGTTTTGGATCCTACAGTTGCAGGGATGCAACTCACCAAGGTCCTCATTGATGGTGGTGCAGGGCTGAACATCATCTTCACTGCTACCTTGAGGAAGATGGGCCTCGACTTCACTGGCCTCCTTACTCCTACAGATATCCCCTTTTATGAGATTGTACCCGGGAAGGCAGCTATGCCTCTTGGCAGATTACTTTACCAGTCACATTTGGTACATCGGCCAATTACAACGAGTTTATCAAGTTTGAAGTGGCCGACTTCGACTCATCCTACCATGTGATCTTCGGGTATCCAGCTCTCGCCAAGTTCATGGTAGTCCCTCACTACCCATATCTGTTGCTCAAGATGTTGGGTCCTAATGGTGTACTCTCCTTCAGGGGCAACTTGAAGTGCTCTTTTGATTGCGATACCAAAGCTTTTAGATTGTGGCTAAGGCTCAACTAGAACTTGAGGTGCAGCAGATTGCCAGGCTTGCCCATTCGACGAAGCCTGAAGACATGGAGATCCCAACCAAGAAGTTAGGAGCTATTAAAGCTTCTGACAAAGTGCCACTGAAGGATGTCAACTTGGGCACGGTGATCCCTCCAAGAAGGCGACTATCAGCGCCCAACTCTCTGAAGAATAGGAACTTGCGCTCACCAACTTCCTCAGGGACAACAATGATATCTTCGCTTGGAAGCCGACTGACATGCCAGGCATCCCAAGGAAGTTGGCTAAGCACAAATTGGAATTAAAACCCGGTGAAAGATCTAGGCCCTTGTTTGGGTTTTGGTAATTAATGACAACACTTGTGGACTAACCATTCTATTTGAGTGTGTGAAGGAAAGTTGGTTTGGTTCACAAGATGAGATGGATATTGACATCGATTTGATTATTAGCATGTTGGAATGCTCAAATCAAACATAGCACGAAGGTGAAGACCTATGCAAGGCTTGTCTGGGATGGACCGTGTGCAATGCGATGGTGAAGGGCAAGCTAGTGGGCTTGGCACCGATGGACCGAGGCAATGGTGAAGGGCAAGTGAAGTGGCTTTGGAGTGATGGACCACACGTGGCGGAGAAGCTTGAGCAAGGACTTGGTGCAATGGACCAAGGCAACGGTGAAGAGCAAGCAAGGCTAAGGTCGATGGACTTGAAGTCTATGTGATGGTTTGAGTGATTCACATCATCTATGAATAGGGATGAAACCGGATCGGATACGGACGGATATCAGTGATCCTGCATTTTGTCCATATCCCATATTATATCCCATATTTTTTATCGGATATTAGAACCGGATACGGATCATTCGGATATTGATATCTATATCATATACATACCAGAAATCTAATTTTTGAGTATTTGGATTCGGATACGGTCGGATATTAAATATTTGGATTCAGATACGGACTATCCAAATAGTGTTTTGACCATTTCGGGACGGACGGATATCGGGAAATATCCGTCCCGTTTTCATCCCTATCTATGAAGATCAAGCAAATGATTCATTATTCATATCAAGTGGCTTGGTGAATATGTTGGACAATGTTTTCCTTGCAGGGATCAACTTGTGGAATTAGGATTTGCACAAGGCAAAGGTATGAAACATAGGGTGCTTCATTTTGCTGGCCATGAGGTGCTTTAGAGAAGATTCAAATGGCCGGGTTTAGGATAGATAGCCCTACTATTAAGAGGGGCAAACATGGTTTGCATTATGGTTATCTAGTGCCACTTGTGAGCTCTAACGTTGAGATATGTTTAGTGGTGAGTGGCGGAAAAGTTAAAACCTTTGTGAAAAAGTTTGCTAAAAGCAAACCGGTGGCGTGTTGAACAATCGTCTTGCGAGAGATCATTTATTGGTGTTAGCTTACATTGAAAAAGGTTTTGAGAGTGCTAGTACTAACTTTGGTTAGCTTTGGAACCCTCCATTGTGGTGTGGAGTGTTGGACCGAAGCAAAGGAGGCGAAGCGCTTGCCGTGGTAGTTTCTGGATAATCACGGACAGTCTGGCCTTGCTACGGTGGACTGTCCAAATCTGAGAATCGGCAACAGATTGTTTGCAATCTATGTTGGAGCTAGAGAGTCGACGACAGAGAGTCCGCGCCTACACGGGCAGACAGTCCGCCGGTCAAAAATGCCAGCGAGCAGAGTTGCTGGACATTTTGTCTAGGCAGTTGAGGAGCAACGGCGGACAGTCCTCGCCCCTGGTGGCGGATAGTCCGCAGGTCAAAATTCGAACCTAATGGCTAGTTGCCGATAACAGCGGACAGTCGGGCCTTGAACGGCGGACTGTCTGGGAACACTGTTTTAGCACAGTAACGGCTAGTTTTTAGGTGCTCCTCTATATATAGTGGGGTGCCCGATTGGATACGGCTCTCTTGGCCATTCTAATAGCATACTCTATGTGAGAGCACTTCTTTAGCACCTCCTCTCGTACTCCTTGCTTGAGGGCAACATTTGGAGAGTGAGTGTGCTCCACTAGTGCGAATCTTCCATAAGAGATTACCTGTGGCACTAGGTGGTCGTTGTGCGGGTGTGGTTGCTTGTTACTCTTGGAGCTTGCCAGTTCCTAGATGGCTTGGTGATTGTGTCTCCGTAAAGCACGCAAGAAGGTTGTTGTAACATCCTAGATGTTGAGCTTCACATTTTGCACTTGCATTAGCATGATCATGAAGCATCATTCATCATATGGCATCATGCACATGAGATCACATATGGTTGTCTCATTTTTATACATGAAATATTGATTTATATGCTTGGTTAGTGAGTATGGTTTATGCTTGTCATTCAAATGGTTGATGTTGGTCACTAAAACACCTTAGATACACTTAGGATAGCAAATGGAACAATGTTTATGTTGATGATGTGGCTTAATTATGCTTCTAAGTGTTGGTCTAACTAGAATTGACCTAGAAACCCCTTTGTTTGACCTAATTGAAATAGTAGCATAGAATGTTTGTATGGCTGTGCACCCTTAATGAAAGTTGTAGCAAATTTCATATGGAACAAACTTTGTTTAAGGGTCATGTCATGAAATGTGCCTAACATTGTCAAAATGAGCTCAAAATTGAAAAATCAACACTGATTTCAACACTTAGATTTTCACTAAGTCATATGTTGCACTTCAGTTTCAAGTAGGGTACTTTGGGTCTTTATAGTTTGAAATCTAAGCCAATCTAGACCAAACTCATGTAAGAAAAGTTGGAGCTTACATGTAGCTCTAGAATTTGTATTAGTGAAGTTTTTGCCAAAACACCATGGATTAGGAGTTAATGATGCTCAAAAGTCAGCCGTCAGTCGGCCATCTCCCTAACTGAATCAGGCCGGATGGCCATTTTGGCCGGCCGTCGTGGCTGACCGGCCACAGGACGAGCCCACCATCTGGCAGCCGTACGTCGGCGTAGGCCCCACCGCCGCGGCCGGCGCGGCCTTAAGCCGCCACGCACCCGCCAGCACCCTCACTCTCCACTCTCATGCCCCATGGTCTAGTCCTCATCCATAGCAGGATAAAGGCAGGTCTTATAGTACCTATGGTACACCATGTCATCTGCAACAAGAGGGAATAAACCCTGAGTACGAGAATGTAATCAGCTAGACTTACCCGTCATAAACCAGAAATAAGGTGACACCAAGGAGTATGCAAGGCTTTGCTTTATGGAGCTGGCTTGACAACATTTTGCATAAAGCTTAAATGACATAACTTGAACAGCTGATATCTTTAGCAGCAAATTAATACCTATTCTCAAAGAGTATATCTAGATTAGCACCTGTACTAGAGCAATCACTAATTTAACTAATACAAACAATAGTAACCATATCCAGTGTAGTAACTTTCAGTGTCATCATAACCATTAGATTCCATCAAGTTTTACTATGATGCTGAGGCTAGTCGAGTTTCTCACTATCTGGGAGAGGACGGCGATTCGAATCGATTCCAACCAGATCTGGGGTTTATTCCTAACACAAACCCAGGCATACCTCGCGAAGGCAGCTTAGGTCACCTTTGGTACAACTCAGGAACCAACTTCGTGGGTCCGATCAGCGTCGCAACACAGGTCTTACCACGGTAGACAGGGAATTCAAGTCATGCCTGCCACGGTCGCCGCCGAACAGCCAGGTCATGCTTGCCCTGTAGTCTATGCTCCGACTTCCTGGTTACGCACTCGAACAGAACGGGTCCCGGCCTGAGCTGAGCTACTCGGCTTCGCGGTCGGAACAACTTATCTGGCCAGCTAAGTGAGAGGCATGCGTTCAATCTCGATAGAAGTTTCAACAACGGTATGGTCCTTAATCGACACAGACGGGGATAGATATACACCCAAGACCTCCATGCCTTGTTGCTTCTCCATCTCAGTCACGCCCGGTCTCCATTTATTCAACCTCACATGGTTATTCCCATGACAGCAATATAGCTTATCATGACCAAATATCCACCTATATCTCGCAGGTGACAGGAGATCACCTGACTTTTACCGGTCTAAGCATAGTTAAGCATGGTTTCGATCCTGGACCTATACAGGGTTCAAGGTATCTTGTAGAACAAGGAGTGTATATGCAACAAGGGGTTCCAATTCAACTCCTAATACTTAATGCATCAAACATAAAGGACTCAAGTTGACATTTATAAATCATGGGAGACTTAGAATGCTCCAGGGCTTGCCTTTGAGAAACGAGGAAGGATGGTGGTCAGGGCACTCAGGAAGGTCTTCTAGGTTGGTTCCTTCTCCTGCCCGAACCTCCTGTTCTGGGGTTGCCTGTTGCTCCTCCTGTGGTTCCAGGCCCACGGGTTTCGAATTCGAGAAGTGTCACCCCTTCCAGAACACCTATTGCATGTATATGCACAAAATGAGCATCACGAATGCATAGGAGATGCCATGTGAGATATGATATGATGGGATGCACACACATATGTTTACATATAGTAGCAAGGTACATAATGATGTCAGTTTATTTTGATTTGACCAAGTAGGTGCATATCTCTTCCTTGGTAAAGTAAACATGTACTCACCCTTCTCTAACAACCTAAGATAAAGTTGCTCATCTTCAGTGACAGGCCTAGCACCTGCAGCTAGCAAGCTACCTTGGTTAGCCTAAGCATCCATAACTAAGCATTAAGCTCACTCTTAAATAATAAAATATTGGTGCAACACACACACACACACAAAGCTCAAACCATCACAAACCTATTGCACACAAACCAATCAACTAAGTACAACAAAACAGGTCAACAGTTTGCATAACCCTTAACTAAGTCAAAAAGCATCATGGCTAACTTTAATTACATTCTTAAGTATTTATTTATGCCCTACATAATATAGGATAAAACTGGAACTACTACTTTTGTTGCCTAGAAAAATCTAATAAAATTACAAAAGCTGAATTGTTCCCTTAATAGTCTACTGTAAAAATTTCATATCATTTGGATAAGTACAGTAGCCTAGATAAAAATAATAAGCTAACAGATTTAATTCCACTCAAAAATACTTAGTACAGTGAAAAGTGTCAAACAGTAGATTTACTATTTTTCTTATCTTCATCACAGCATAAGAACATTGCACAAAAAGATTCATGCTTAAAGAATTCATATATTTTTCCCTACAAAATTCACAAGATAAAGCATTTAATTAAGCTAAATTGCAAAATCATATTTTAACCATGCTTACTGTAGGTTTAATATTTTTTCTAGCTAGAGCATGTCAACATAAGACTAACAAAATTGGAATCACATTTTTAGCCCTTACCAATAATTAGTTATGCATTTTCTAAGATAAATTGCAGTTAACAAAATAAATTATAACTAAATAATTTATCACTAAACATTGTAAGTTTTATATTTTTAACAGGTAGTATTTCTCAAGACAAAGCTAACAAAATTGGAATCACTCAATTTGGATCATTAAAACTCCAGATATGGATTTTACAAACATTGTATGAATTTCTGGAAAACAAATAAAAGAAAAAACATATCAGCACTGACAGGTGGGACCGGTCAACGACCCCACCGTCAGTCACACAGAAGTAGGGCGGTGCTTTGACCGGCAATTTCTCGCCGACGGCGAGGTCTCCGGCGGTAGCGTCACCACCGTTGAACGCAACTCCTCAAGGCGCGTCGATTGGTGGCGGTGGTTGGGCGAAAGGTGCGGCGGAGCGTGCTCGCCGGCGGCAATGGCGGCACGACGGAGGTGCGCGGTGGTGCGCCGGCCGTTTCTGACCACGACGTGCTCGGGCGAGGCTTGCTACGGCTACACAGGGACTAGCGGTGCTGTAGGGTGATGGTTAGGGATTGGGATGGCGCCGATGAGCTCGGCCACGTGCATGGCGGCACGGCGGCGAGAGCGCGGTGGCGCGGTGCTCCGTGTTCCGCTCCGGCGAGGTTGCCATTGACGGTGAGGTCATGTCCTAGGCTAGATCTACACCTAAGCTGCTCTAGACAAGCAACCTGAGAGAGAAAGAGCGAGCGAGCTCCACGGCGGCGAGCTCGAATGCGGCGGCGGTCATGGTGGACGCGCACGGTGCGCCGATCCGTTCCGGCAAGCCGGGGGCTCAAACGACCAAACCGACTTCGATTTCACCATCTACGGACCCTAACGGCTTCAACGCACTAAAGAGTAGGGAGGGAGATAGTCAGAGCTGCTCTGGCCACGGCGGACCCGAGCTCGGTGCGACTCCGGCGATGGCGTTGGCGGCGAAAACTGCCAAGGGGCCTCACCTTTGCACGGCTTCGTCTGCGAGGGGTTTCAGGAGCTAGAGCACGAGCTGGCGGGGCATTGTACATGGCTGAGATGGCAATGGCGCGGTGGCGAGGGCGAGCTGCGCCGGCGAAAGCACGGCGGCGGCGCTGTGCTTCGCCCCTCCACTTCGGTACGAGCAAGGGAGAGAGCAGAGGGCATGAGAGTGGAGAGTGAGGGTGCTGGCGGGTGCGTGGCGGCTTAAGGCCGCGCCCGGCCGCGGCGGTGGGGCCTACGCCGACGTACGGCTGCCAGATGGTGGGCTCGTCCTGTGGCCGGTCAGCCACGACGGCCGGCCAAAATGGCCATCCGGCCTGATTCAGTTAGGGAGATGGCCGACTGACGGCTGACTTTTGAGCATCATTAACTCCTAATCCATGGTGTTTTGGCAAAAACTTCACTAATACAAATTCTAGAGCTACATGTAAGCTCCAACTTTTCTTACATGAGTTTGGTCTAGATTGGCTTAGATTTCAACTATAAAGACCCAAAGTACCCTACTTGAAACTGAAGTGCAACATATGACTTAGTGAAAATCTAAGTGTTGAAATCAGTGTTGATTTTTCAATTTTGAGCTCATTTTGACAATGTTAGGCACATTTTCATGACATGACCCTTAAACAAAGTTTGTTCCATATGAAATTTGCTACAACTTTCATTAAGGGTGCACAGCCATACAAACATTCTATGCTACTATTTCAATTAGGTCAAACAAAAGGGGTTTCTAGGTCAATTCTAGTTAGACCAACACTTAGAAGCATAATTAAGCCACATCATCAACATAAACATTGTTCCATTTGCTATCCTAAGTGTATCTAAGGTGTTTTAGTGACCAACATCAACCATTTGAATGACAAGCATAAACCATACTCACTAACCAAGCATATAAATCAATATTTCATGTATAAAAATGAGACAACCATATGTGATCTCATGTGCATGATGCCATATGATGAATGATGCTTCATGATCATGCTAATGCAAGTGCAAAATGTGAAGCTCAACATCTAGGATGTTACAACAACCTTCTTGCGTGCTTTACGGAGACACAATCACCAAGCCATCTAGGAACTGGCAAGCTCCAAGAGTAACAAGCAACCACACCCGCACAACGACCACCTAGTGCCACAGGTAATCTCTTATGGAAGATTCGCACTAGTGGAGCACACTCACTCTCCAAATGTTGCCCTCAAGCAAGGAGTACGAGAGGAGGTGCTAAAGAAGTGCTCTCACATAGAGTATGCTATTAGAATGGCCAAGAGAGCCGTATCCAATCGGGCACCCCACTATATATAGAGGAGCACCTAAAAACTAGCCGTTACTGTGCTAAAACAGTGTTCCCAGACAGTCCGCCGTTCAAGGCCCGGACTGTCCGCTGTTATCGGCAACTAGCCATTAGGTTCGAATTTTGACCTGCGGACTATCCGCCACCAGGGGCGAGGACTGTCCGCCGTTGCTCCTCAACTGCCTAGACAAAATGTCCAGCAACTCTGCTCGCTGGCATTTTTGACCGGCGGACTGTCTGCCCGTGTAGGCGCGGACTCTCTGTCGTCGACTCTCTAGCTCCAACATAGATTGCAAACAATCTGTTGCCGATTCTCAGATTTGGACAGTCCACCGTAGCAAGGCCAGACTGTCCGTGATTATCCAGAAACTACCACGGCAAGCGCTTCGCCTCCTTTGCTTCGGTCCAACACTCCACACCACAATGGAGGGTTCCAAAGCTAACCAAAGTTAGTACTAGCACTCTCAAAACCTTTTTCAATGTAAGCTAACACCAATAAATGATCTCTCGCAAGACGATTGTTCAACACGCCACCGGTTTGCTTTTAGCAAACTTTTTCACAAAGGTTTTAACTTTTCCGCCACTCACCACTAAACATATCTCAACGTTAGAGCTCACAAGTGGCACTAGATAACCATAATGCAAACCATGTTTGCCCCTCTTAATAGTAGGGCTATCTATCCTAAACCCGGCCATTTGAATCTTCTCTAAAGCACCTCATGGCCAGCAAAATGAAGCACCCTATGTTTCATACCTTTGCCTTGTGCAAATCCTAATTCCACAAGTTGATCCCTGCAAGGAAAACATTGTCCAACATATTCACCAAGCCACTTGATATGAATAATGAATCATTTGCTTGATCTTCATAGATAGGGATGAAACCGGATCGGATACGGACGGATATCAGTGATCCTGCATTTTGTCCCATATCCCATATTATATCCCATATTTTTTATCGGATATTAGAACCGGATACGGATCATTCGGATATTGATATCTATATCATATACATACCAGAAATCTAATTTTTGAGTATTTGGATTCGGATACGGTCGGATATTAAATATTTGGATTCAGATACGGACTATCCAAATAGTGTTTTGACCATTTCGGGACGGACGGATATCGGGAAATATCCGTCCCGTTTTCATCCCTATCTATGAAGATCAAGCAAATGATTCATTATTCATATCAAGTGGCTTGGTGAATATGTTGGACAATGTTTTCCTTGCAGGGATCAACTTGTGGAATTAGGATTTGCACAAGGCAAAGGTATGAAACATAGGGTGCTTCATTTTGCTGGCCATGAGGTGCTTTAGAGAAGATTCAAATGGCCGGGTTTAGGATAGATAGCCCTACTATTAAGAGGGGCAAACATGGTTTGCATTATGGTTATCTAGTGCCACTTGTGAGCTCTAACGTTGAGATATGTTTAGTGGTGAGTGGCGGAAAAGTTAAAACCTTTGTGAAAAAGTTTGCTAAAAGCAAACCGGTGGCGTGTTGAACAATCGTCTTGCGAGAGATCATTTATTGGTGTTAGCTTACATTGAAAAAGGTTTTGAGAGTGCTAGTACTAACTTTGGTTAGCTTTGGAACCCTCCATTGTGGTGTGGAGTGTTGGACCGAAGCAAAGGAGGCGAAGCGCTTGCCGTGGTAGTTTCTGGATAATCACGGACAGTCTGGCCTTGCTACGGTGGACTGTCCAAATCTGAGAATCGGCAACAGATTGTTTGCAATCTATGTTGGAGCTAGAGAGTCGACGACAGAGAGTCCGCGCCTACACGGGCAGACAGTCCGCCGGTCAAAAATGCCAGCGAGCAGAGTTGCTGGACATTTTGTCTAGGCAGTTGAGGAGCAACGGCGGACAGTCCTCGCCCCTGGTGGCGGATAGTCCGCAGGTCAAAATTCGAACCTAATGGCTAGTTGCCGATAACAGCGGACAGTCCGGGCCTTGAACGGCGGACTGTCTGGGAACACTGTTTTAGCACAGTAACGGCTAGTTTTTAGGTGCTCCTCTATATATAGTGGGGTGCCCGATTGGATACGGCTCTCTTGGCCATTCTAATAGCATACTCTATGTGAGAGCACTTCTTTAGCACCTCCTCTCGTACTCCTTGCTTGAGGGCAACATTTGGAGAGTGAGTGTGCTCCACTAGTGCGAATCTTCCATAAGAGATTACCTGTGGCACTAGGTGGTCGTTGTGCGGGTGTGGTTGCTTGTTACTCTTGGAGCTTGCCAGTTCCTAGATGGCTTGGTGATTGTGTCTCCGTAAAGCACGCAAGAAGGTTGTTGTAACATCCTAGATGTTGAGCTTCACATTTTGCACTTGCATTAGCATGATCATGAAGCATCATTCATCATATGGCATCATGCACATGAGATCACATATGGTTGTCTCATTTTTATACATGAAATATTGATTTATATGCTTGGTTAGTGAGTATGGTTTATGCTTGTCATTCAAATGGTTGATGTTGGTCACTAAAACACCTTAGATACACTTAGGATAGCAAATGGAACAATGTTTATGTTGATGATGTGGCTTAATTATGCTTCTAAGTGTTGGTCTAACTAGAATTGACCTAGAAACCCCTTTTGTTTGACCTAATTGAAATAGTAGCATAGAATGTTTGTATGGCTGTGCACCCTTAATGAAAGTTGTAGCAAATTTCATATGGAACAAACTTTGTTTAAGGGTCATGTCATGAAAATGTGCCTAACATTGTCAAAATGAGCTCAAAATTGAAAAATCAACACTGATTTCAACACTTAGATTTTCACTAAGTCATATGTTGCACTTCAGTTTCAAGTAGGGTACTTTGGGTCTTTATAGTTTGAAATCTAAGCCATCTAGACCAAACTCATGTAAGAAAAGTTGGAGCTTACATGTAGCTCTAGAATTTGTATTAGTGAAGTTTTTGCCAAAACACCATGGATTAGGAGTTAATGATGCTCAAAAGTCAGCCGTCAGTCGGCCATCTCCCTAACTGAATCAGGCCGGATGGCCATTTTGGCCGGCCGTCGTGGCTGACCGGCCACAGGACGAGCCCACCATCTGGCAGCCGTACGTCGGCGTAGGCCCCACCGCCGCGGCCGGGCGCGGCCTTAAGCCGCCACGCACCCGCCAGCACCCTCACTCTCCACTCTCATGCCCTCTGCTCTCTCCCTTGCTCGTACCGAAGTGGAGGGGCGAAGCACAGCGCCGCCGCCGTGCTTTCGCCGGCGCAGCTCGCCCTCGCCACCGCGCCATTGCCATCTCAGCCATGTACAATGCCCCGCCAGCTCGTGCTCTAGCTCCTGAAACCCCTCGCAGACGAAGCCGTGCAAAGGTGAGGCCCCTTGGCCAGTTTTCGCCGCCAACGCCATCGCCGGAGTCGCACCGAGCTCGGGTCCGCCGTGGCCAGAGCAGCTCTGACTATCTCCCTCCCTACTCTTTAGTGCGTTGAAGCCGTTAGGGTCCGTAGATGGTGAAATCGAAGTCGGTTTGGTCGTTTGAGCCCCCGGCTTGCCGGAACGGATCGGCGCACCGTGCGCGTCCACCATGACCGCCGCCGCATTCGAGCTCGCCGCCGTGGAGCTCGCTCGCTCTTTCTCTCTCAGGTTGCTTGTCTAGAGCAGCTTAGGTGTAGATCTAGCCTAGGACATGACCTCACCGTCAATGGCAACCTCGCCGGAGCGGAACACGGAGCACCGCGCCACCGCGCTCTCGCCGCCGTGCCGCCATGCACGTGGCCGAGCTCATCGGCGCCATCCCAATCCCTAACCATCACCCTACAGCACCGCTAGGTCCCTGTGTAGCCGTAGCAAGCCTCGCCCGAGCACGTCGTGGTCAGAAACGGCCGGCGCACCACCGCGCACCTCCGTCGTGCCGCCATTGCCGCCGGCGAGCACGCTCCGCCGCACCTTTCGCCCAACCACCGCCACCAATCGACGCGCCTTGAGGAGTTGCGTTCAACGGTGGTGACGCTACCGCCGGAGACCTCGCCGTCGGCGAGAAATTGCCGGTCAAAGCACCGCCCTACTTCTGTGTGACTGACGGTGGGGTCGTTGACCGGTCCCACCTGTCAGTGCTGATATGTTTTTTCTTTATTTGTTTTCCAGAAATTCATACAATGTTTGTAAAATCCATATCTGGAGTTTTAATGATCCAAATTGAGTGATTCCAATTTTGTTAGCTTTGTCTTGAGAAATACTACCTGTTAAAAATATAAACTTACAATGTTTAGTGATAAATTATTTAGTTATAATTTATTTTGTTAACTGCAATTTATCTTAGAAAATGCATAACTAATTATTGGTAAGGGCTAAAAATGTGATTCCAATTTTGTTAGTCTTATGTTGACATGCTCTAGCTAGAAAAAATATTAAACCTACAGTAAGCATGGTTAAAATATGATTTTGCAATTTAGCTTAATTAAATGCTTTATCTTGTGAATTTTGTAGGGAAAAATATATGAATTCTTTAAGCATGAATCTTTTTGTGCAATGTTCTTATGCTGTGATGAAGATAAGAAAAATAGTAAATCTACTGTTTGACACTTTTCACTGTACTAAGTATTTTTGAGTGGAATTAAATCTGTTAGCTTATTATTTTTATCTAGGCTACTGTACTTATCCAAATGATATGAAATTTTTACAGTAGACTATTAAGGGAACAATTCAGC
>JAHUYU010003080.1:0-20040 GCA_030439765.1 Tripidium arundinaceum | reverse complement strand
TTATTCTGTGACAAACGAATGGTTGTAACTCTTTGCTGGCATGAGTATAATCAAGAGATGTACCTTCGGAGTTGGAGGAGGAGGGGGTGGCGGATATACAGTTGGAGCTGACATTCTTTCTTCAGCAGATTGATACCACCACTCCATCATCTAGATAAGGTTACGAGAAAGAGAACACTGAGTACAGTTGTGTAGTTGAATCGTGGTTCACATTACATGACATCTACCACAGGGATAGTTCATCTATATGGTGAAAGTTTTGCATATATCATCAAGTGAGGACTTTCATTTCTTAGTTATGATTCAAAGAGTTAAGAGGAAGCCCTCTATGTGCCAATCGATCTACTGTCCAACATTTGTTTCGAATAGCGAGCGACAAAAATATTTTGCATTTGGCCGGGGCCCAAGATTTCCACAAACGCCGTCATGCTCGAATGTAATGGAGCCACAAAAGAATGCCCTGTAGGTAAATTTAGATTAGAATGATCCGCTTGCTTCATGCCTCCAGAAGCGCTGATCAACTTTCTGAGTTGAGGTCACCTGTTCTGGAGTGAAAATTACAAAGGCCTTTTGCTTAGTTGCTCTGATACTGTTACTGTATTACTGATTTCATTATCTTCAATTTTATTAGTTTGTTGGCATTTGGTAGTGATATATGTGCTGCAATTGCTTCTTGTGGTACCAAGTTGCTGTATAACGATATATAATATTCTAATTTCTAATACAGTACATTGTACTATTAATAGGTGGTTTATGGCTGCTTACCGACATATTCTACCCTACTCCTTAGCGTACCCCTTTCTTTGGGGAAATGTATTGGAGATGCACTTTAGTAAAATTTACCTTATGAATCGCAAATTTAAAGTATATCTTGTTGTTTTAATCTTTTTGTATGGAACTGTTAATTTCTGATTTCAGTAGTCCATGTTTTTGCATTGTTCCATTCTCAAAATGCAGCCATCTAAAACTTTAGTCATGTCTAAGATAATTAGACAACTATGTGTATTTATATAAGCAAATATGTACCAATTTTTGTTATATAATGATCTTGTTGGACACAGAATATTTCTTCTCTTTACGCTTAACTCCTGCCAATATTATTGTAGGTTGTTTTGCCATATTTTAAGTCAAAGTTGCAATCTATATATAACAAAGAAAGGGGTACGCTAAGGAGTAGGGTAGAATATGTCGGTAAGCAGCCATAAACCACCTATTAATAGTACAATGTACTGTATTAGAAATTAGAATATTATATATCGTTATACAGCAACTTGGTACCACAAGAAGCAATTGCAGCACATATATCACTACCAAATGCCAACAAACTAATAAAATTGAAGATAATGAAATCAGTAATACAGTAACAGTATCAGAGCAACTAAGCAAAAGGCCTTTGTAATTTTCACTCCAGAACAGGTGACCTCAACTCAGAAAGTTGATCAGCGCTTCTGGAGGCATGAAGCAAGCGGATCATTCTAATCTAAATTTACCTACAGGGCATTCTTTTGTGGCTCCATTACATTCGAGCATGACGGCGTTTGTGGAAATCTTGGGCCCCGGCCAAATGCAAAATATTTTTGTCGCTCGCTATTCGAAACAAATGTTGGACAGTAGATCGATTGGCACATAGAGGGCTTCCTCTTAACTCTTTGAATCATAACTAAGAAATGAAAGTCCTCACTTGATGATATATGCAAAACTTTCACCATATAGATGAACTATCCCTGTGGTAGATGTCATGTAATGTGAACCACGATTCAACTACACAACTGTACTCAGTGTTCTCTTTCTCGTAACCTTATCTAGATGATGGAGTGGTGGTATCAATCTGCTGAAGAAAGAATGTCAGCTCCAACTGTATATCCGCCACCCCCTCCTCCTCCAACTCCGAAGGTACATCTCTTGATTATACTCATGCCAGCAAAGAGTTACAACCATTCGTTTGTCACAGAATAAAGCTGTGATTCTGTTTTCTGTATAAGTCCCCACATTTGGTGTTAAACTATAAAACAATGAATTCTTTTAGTTGTTCAGGATCATAATCTTATGTGGATCTATTTTTATTAGGTTGCCAAAGACGGGATTCCCTTGCCACCTGACAGGACGCTCTGCCCCCTGTGCTGCCAGAAGCGCGCTAACCCCTCTGTTCTTTCTGTTTCTGGTTTTGTTTTTTGCTACAGCTGCATATTCAAATCTGTCTCTCAGGTGGGTGTTCTACAGATCTAGTATGTCAAAGCCAAATTTTCTCTCCATCACCAACTTATGTGACATTGTCTTGTGCTCCAGCATAAAAGGTGCCCTGTCACACTAATGCCTGCCAGTGTTGAGCAAATCAGGCGTCTCTTCCACGATTTGTAGCCATGAAAGACCCCAAAACTTCCTGTTTTCTAAAGACAACGGACTTCAGCACACACAAACATACATCAGAACCACCGTTTTGTTACACTACAAGAAACTCGGCCTCAATGTACCCTTTTCATACTGAAGCAAATGCATGGATGGCACTTTCTTCTCGTTTTCCTTTGTACTTTTATTTTTCGTCCATTGGAAATTGCACGGCAAAAGCAAAGCGTTTGAGCTTGACAGTCTTAGAATAGGGTGTATAATCTGTTGTTAGTTGATAGCAGATCCATTTAGATGAGGTGACTGTAACCAGTTACCCACTGAGAGGTAATTGCATACCTGCATGACAATTTGCTGTCATGTAAAGGTTATAATTAGTCTTCATTTCCTTGTAAAAAAATTGTCTGTAATTTTGGAATGGTCCTGGTTTTTGCGTCGTTATCGGCTGTTTGGAGCAACCTCCCAGAGTATATGTGTTGTATTTTTCTGGCGTCGTACTTACACTGTAAATGCTCCTAGCATGAGTTTTGTTTACATTGTTCGTCAACTCTGTGTTCTCTTGCCGTCAAAAACTCTTTATCTCTTGAACTTTGGTGCTTCGGTAGAATTATAGGGTCTGTTTGGCATAGCTCAGCTTTAATAGTAAAACTATTTTTTTTGGAAAAACAGCTTCATGAGTAGTTTTTTTTAAGCTGGACTGTTTTGAAAAATTATTTGGCAAAATAGTTTTACCAACAACTTCATGCATGGTTAAGATAGGAAAATAGGGGAAAGAGCTGTGAAAAGCTACTTTTTCAGCTTCACCTCAACTTATCTCTTTGTGAGAGAAAAAAATAATTTCACCCATAAAGATATTTTAAAAAAAGATGTTTGGCAAAAAAAACAGCTCATAACAGCTTATGAAGTTATTGTGGCCTGTGCCAAATAGGCCCATACTCTTTCTATCTCCAAATAAATCAATTTCTAGAATTCATGCAAGTCAAACTATCCTAAGTTTGACTAATTTTATAGGAAAGAGTAACAATATTGATGATATAAAATGAGCACATTGTGAAAATATATTTTATGGTATATCTAATGGTACTAATCTGATGTCATAAATCTTGAATGGTTTTTCTAAAAATCCTGTCAAAGTTTAAAAAGTTTGACTTAAGACAACTCTAGAAATCTATTTATTCAGGGACAGAGGGATTAAGTGACTGTTTGACATGGCTTTCCAAATGCTCGGGAACCAGAGCCCATAAATTGTAGCTCTGGCTTCTTAAAAAAATCAGCTTTGGCTCCTCTTGCATGTATATACAAAAAAAACAGTTCCTTATTCTAGGGTGTTTGGTACGGTTTCTTTAGCTTTTCTACTGAATCTGTTTTTGGGACCAGAGCGGTGTTAAACAGTCCCTAAGTTTCATTTCTGTTTTAGTGGCAGAAGCTTGACGAATAGGAGAATTTTGTGCGGAGCACATAGTAACGACTCTAATAATCTGGCATCCAATTAGCTACACAGGCAGGTGAGACGTTGATTCGCTAAAAAATACGCCTGATCAGCATTTAACTGAAATGAAACTTGAGTGTGTTTGGAACAAAATTTAACAGAAATGAAACTTAGGGACTGTTTAACACCGCTCTGGTCCCAAAAACAGATTCAGTAGAAAAGCTAAAGAAACCGTACCAAACACCCTAGAATAAGGAACTGTTTTTTTTGTATATACATGCAAGAGGAGCCAAAGCTGATTTTTTTAAGAAGCCAGAGCTACAATTTATGGGCTCTGGTTCCCGAGCATTTGGAAAGCCATGTCAAACAGTCACTTAATCCCTCTGTCCCTGAATAAATAGATTTCTAGAGTTGTCTTAAGTCAAACTTTTTAAACTTTGACAGGATTTTTAGAAAAACCATTCAAGATTTATGACATCAGATTAGTACCATTAGATATACCATAAAATATATTTTCACAATGTGCTCATTTTATATCATCAATATTGTTACTCTTTCCTATAAAATTAGTCAAACTTAGGATAGTTTGACTTGCATGAATTCTAGAAATTGATTTATTTGGAGATAGAAAGAGTATGGGCCTATTTGGCACAGGCCACAATAACTTCATAAGCTGTTATGAGCTGTTTTTTTTGCCAAACATCTTTTTTTAAAATATCTTTATGGGTGAAATTATTTTTTTCTCTCACAAAGAGATAAGTTGAGGTGAAGCTGAAAAAGTAGCTTTTCACAGCTCTTTCCCCTATTTTCCTATCTTAACCATGCATGAAGTTGTTGGTAAAACTATTTTGCCAAATAATTTTTCAAAACAGTCCAGCTTAAAAAAACTACTCATGAAGCTGTTTTTCCAAAAAAAATAGTTTTACTATTAAAGCTGAGCTATGCCAAACAGACCCTATAATTCTACCGAAGCACCAAAGTTCAAGAGATAAAGAGTTTTTGACGGCAAGAGAACACAGAGTTGACGAACAATGTAAACAAAACTCATGCTAGGAGCATTTACAGTGTAAGTACGACGCCAGAAAAATACAACACATATACTCTGGGAGGTTGCTCCAAACAGCCGATAACGACGCAAAAACCAGGACCATTCCAAAATTACAGACAATTTTTTTACAAGGAAATGAAGACTAATTATAACCTTTACATGACAGCAAATTGTCATGCAGGTATGCAATTACCTCTCAGTGGGTAACTGGTTACAGTCACCTCATCTAAATGGATCTGCTATCAACTAACAACAGATTATACACCCTATTCTAAGACTGTCAAGCTCAAACGCTTTGCTTTTGCCGTGCAATTTCCAATGGACGAAAAATAAAAGTACAAAGGAAAACGAGAAGAAAGTGCCATCCATGCATTTGCTTCAGTATGAAAAGGGTACATTGAGGCCGAGTTTCTTGTAGTGTAACAAAACGGTGGTTCTGATGTATGTTTGTGTGTGCTGAAGTCCGTTGTCTTTAGAAAACAGGAAGTTTTGGGGTCTTTCATGGCTACAAATCGTGGAAGAGACGCCTGATTTGCTCAACACTGGCAGGCATTAGTGTGACAGGGCACCTTTTATGCTGGAGCACAAGACAATGTCACATAAGTTGGTGATGGAGAGAAAATTTGGCTTTGACATACTAGATCTGTAGAACACCCACCTGAGAGACAGATTTGAATATGCAGCTGTAGCAAAAAACAAAACCAGAAACAGAAAGAACAGAGGGGTTAGCGCGCTTCTGGCAGCACAGGGGGCAGAGCGTCCTGTCAGGTGGCAAGGGAATCCCGTCTTTGGCAACCTAATAAAAATAGATCCACATAAGATTATGATCCTGAACAACTAAAAGAATTCATTGTTTTATAGTTTAACACCAAATGTGGGGACTTATACAGAAAACAGAATCACAGCTTTATTCTGTGACAAACGAATGGTTGTAACTCTTTGCTGGCATGAGTATAATCAAGAGATGTACCTTCGGAGTTGGAGGAGGAGGGGGTGGCGGATATACAGTTGGAGCTGACATTCTTTCTTCAGCAGATTGATACCACCACTCCATCATCTAGATAAGGTTACGAGAAAGAGAACACTGAGTACAGTTGTGTAGTTGAATCGTGGTTCACATTACATGACATCTACCACAGGGATAGTTCATCTATATGGTGAAAGTTTTGCATATATCATCAAGTGAGGACTTTCATTTCTTAGTTATGATTCAAAGAGTTAAGAGGAAGCCCTCTATGTGCCAATCGATCTACTGTCCAACATTTGTTTCGAATAGCGAGCGACAAAAATATTTTGCATTTGGCCGGGGCCCAAGATTTCCACAAACGCCGTCATGCTCGAATGTAATGGAGCCACAAAAGAATGCCCTGTAGGTAAATTTAGATTAGAATGATCCGCTTGCTTCATGCCTCCAGAAGCGCTGATCAACTTTCTGAGTTGAGGTCACCTGTTCTGGAGTGAAAATTACAAAGGCCTTTTGCTTAGTTGCTCTGATACTGTTACTGTATTACTGATTTCATTATCTTCAATTTTATTAGTTTGTTGGCATTTGGTAGTGATATATGTGCTGCAATTGCTTCTTGTGGTACCAAGTTGCTGTATAACGATATATAATATTCTAATTTCTAATACAGTACATTGTACTATTAATAGGTGGTTTATGGCTGCTTACCGACATATTCTACCCTACTCCTTAGCGTACCCCTTTCTTTGTTATATATAGATTGCAACTTTGACTTAAAATATGGCAAAACAACCTACAATAATATTGGCAGGAGTTAAGCGTAAAGAGAAGAAATATTCTGTGTCCAACAAGATCATTATATAACAAAAAATTGGTACATATTTGCTTATATAAATACACATAGTTGTCTAATTATCTTAGACATGACTAAAGTTTTAGATGGCTGCATTTTGAGAATGGAACAATGCAAAAACATGGACTACTGAAATCAGAAATTAACAGTTCCATACAAAAAGATTAAAACAACAAGATATACTTTAAATTTGCGATTCATAAGGTAAATTTTACTAAAGTGCATCTCCAATACATTTCCCCAAAGAAAGGGGTACGCTAAGGAGTAGGGTAGAATATGTCGGTAAGCAGCCATAAACCACCTATTAATAGTACAATGTACTGTATTAGAAATTAGAATATTATATATCGTTATACAGCAACTTGGTACCACAAGAAGCAATTGCAGCACATATATCACTACCAAATGCCAACAAACTAATAAAATTGAAGATAATGAAATCAGTAATACAGTAACAGTATCAGAGCAACTAAGCAAAAGGCCTTTGTAATTTTCACTCCAGAACAGGTGACCTCAACTCAGAAAGTTGATCAGCGCTTCTGGAGGCATGAAGCAAGCGGATCATTCTAATCTAAATTTACCTACAGGGCATTCTTTTGTGGCTCCATTACATTCGAGCATGACGGCGTTTGTGGAAATCTTGGGCCCCGGCCAAATGCAAAATATTTTTGTCGCTCGCTATTCGAAACAAATGTTGGACAGTAGATCGATTGGCACATAGAGGGCTTCCTCTTAACTCTTTGAATCATAACTAAGAAATGAAAGTCCTCACTTGATGATATATGCAAAACTTTCACCATATAGATGAACTATCCCTGTGGTAGATGTCATGTAATGTGAACCACGATTCAACTACACAACTGTACTCAGTGTTCTCTTTCTCGTAACCTTATCTAGATGATGGAGTGGTGGTATCAATCTGCTGAAGAAAGAATGTCAGCTCCAACTGTATATCCGCCACCCCCTCCTCCTCCAACTCCGAAGGTACATCTCTTGATTATACTCATGCCAGCAAAGAGTTACAACCATTCGTTTGTCACAGAATAAAGCTGTGATTCTGTTTTCTGTATAAGTCCCCACATTTGGTGTTAAACTATAAAACAATGAATTCTTTTAGTTGTTCAGGATCATAATCTTATGTGGATCTATTTTTATTAGGTTGCCAAAGACGGGATTCCCTTGCCACCTGACAGGACGCTCTGCCCCCTGTGCTGCCAGAAGCGCGCTAACCCCTCTGTTCTTTCTGTTTCTGGTTTTGTTTTTTGCTACAGCTGCATATTCAAATCTGTCTCTCAGGTGGGTGTTCTACAGATCTAGTATGTCAAAGCCAAATTTTCTCTCCATCACCAACTTATGTGACATTGTCTTGTGCTCCAGCATAAAAGGTGCCCTGTCACACTAATGCCTGCCAGTGTTGAGCAAATCAGGCGTCTCTTCCACGATTTGTAGCCATGAAAGACCCCAAAACTTCCTGTTTTCTAAAGACAACGGACTTCAGCACACACAAACATACATCAGAACCACCGTTTTGTTACACTACAAGAAACTCGGCCTCAATGTACCCTTTTCATACTGAAGCAAATGCATGGATGGCACTTTCTTCTCGTTTTCCTTTGTACTTTTATTTTTCGTCCATTGGAAATTGCACGGCAAAAGCAAAGCGTTTGAGCTTGACAGTCTTAGAATAGGGTGTATAATCTGTTGTTAGTTGATAGCAGATCCATTTAGATGAGGTGACTGTAACCAGTTACCCACTGAGAGGTAATTGCATACCTGCATGACAATTTGCTGTCATGTAAAGGTTATAATTAGTCTTCATTTCCTTGTAAAAAAATTGTCTGTAATTTTGGAATGGTCCTGGTTTTTGCGTCGTTATCGGCTGTTTGGAGCAACCTCCCAGAGTATATGTGTTGTATTTTTCTGGCGTCGTACTTACACTGTAAATGCTCCTAGCATGAGTTTTGTTTACATTGTTCGTCAACTCTGTGTTCTCTTGCCGTCAAAAACTCTTTATCTCTTGAACTTTGGTGCTTCGGTAGAATTATAGGGTCTGTTTGGCATAGCTCAGCTTTAATAGTAAAACTATTTTTTTTGGAAAAACAGCTTCATGAGTAGTTTTTTTAAGCTGGACTGTTTTGAAAAATTATTTGGCAAAATAGTTTTACCAACAACTTCATGCATGGTTAAGATAGGAAAATAGGGGAAAGAGCTGTGAAAAGCTACTTTTTCAGCTTCACCTCAACTTATCTCTTTGTGAGAGAAAAAAATAATTTCACCCATAAAGATATTTTAAAAAAAGATGTTTGGCAAAAAAAACAGCTCATAACAGCTTATGAAGTTATTGTGGCCTGTGCCAAATAGGCCCATACTCTTTCTATCTCCAAATAAATCAATTTCTAGAATTCATGCAAGTCAAACTATCCTAAGTTTGACTAATTTTATAGGAAAGAGTAACAATATTGATGATATAAAATGAGCACATTGTGAAAATATATTTTATGGTATATCTAATGGTACTAATCTGATGTCATAAATCTTGAATGGTTTTTCTAAAAATCCTGTCAAAGTTTAAAAAGTTTGACTTAAGACAACTCTAGAAATCTATTTATTCAGGGACAGAGGGATTAAGTGACTGTTTGACATGGCTTTCCAAATGCTCGGGAACCAGAGCCCATAAATTGTAGCTCTGGCTTCTTAAAAAAATCAGCTTTGGCTCCTCTTGCATGTATATACAAAAAAAACAGTTCCTTATTCTAGGGTGTTTGGTACGGTTTCTTTAGCTTTTCTACTGAATCTGTTTTTGGGACCAGAGCGGTGTTAAACAGTCCCTAAGTTTCATTTCTGTTAAATTTTGTTCCAAACACACTCAAGTTTCATTTCAGTTAAATGCTGATCAGGCGTATTTTTTAGCGAATCAACGTCTCACCTGCCTGTGTAGCTAATTGGATGCCAGATTATTAGAGTCGTTACTATGTGCTCCGCACAAAATTCTCCTATTCGTCAAGCTTCTGCCACTAAAACAGAAATGAAACTTAGGGACTGTTTAACACCGCTCTGGTCCCAAAAACAGATTCAGTAGAAAAGCTAAAGAAACCGTACCAAACACCCTAGAATAAGGAACTGTTTTTTTTGTATATACATGCAAGAGGAGCCAAAGCTGATTTTTTTAAGAAGCCAGAGCTACAATTTATGGGCTCTGGTTCCCGAGCATTTGGAAAGCCATGTCAAACAGTCACTTAATCCCTCTGTCCCTGAATAAATAGATTTCTAGAGTTGTCTTAAGTCAAACTTTTTAAACTTTGACAGGATTTTTAGAAAAACCATTCAAGATTTATGACATCAGATTAGTACCATTAGATATACCATAAAATATATTTTCACAATGTGCTCATTTTATATCATCAATATTGTTACTCTTTCCTATAAAATTAGTCAAACTTAGGATAGTTTGACTTGCATGAATTCTAGAAATTGATTTATTTGGAGATAGAAAGAGTATGGGCCTATTTGGCACAGGCCACAATAACTTCATAAGCTGTTATGAGCTGTTTTTTTTGCCAAACATCTTTTTTTAAAATATCTTTATGGGTGAAATTATTTTTTTCTCTCACAAAGAGATAAGTTGAGGTGAAGCTGAAAAAGTAGCTTTTCACAGCTCTTTCCCCTATTTTCCTATCTTAACCATGCATGAAGTTGTTGGTAAAACTATTTTGCCAAATAATTTTTCAAAACAGTCCAGCTTAAAAAAACTACTCATGAAGCTGTTTTTCCAAAAAAAATAGTTTTACTATTAAAGCTGAGCTATGCCAAACAGACCCTATAATTCTACCGAAGCACCAAAGTTCAAGAGATAAAGAGTTTTTGACGGCAAGAGAACACAGAGTTGACGAACAATGTAAACAAAACTCATGCTAGGAGCATTTACAGTGTAAGTACGACGCCAGAAAAATACAACACATATACTCTGGGAGGTTGCTCCAAACAGCCGATAACGACGCAAAAACCAGGACCATTCCAAAATTACAGACAATTTTTTTACAAGGAAATGAAGACTAATTATAACCTTTACATGACAGCAAATTGTCATGCAGGTATGCAATTACCTCTCAGTGGGTAACTGGTTACAGTCACCTCATCTAAATGGATCTGCTATCAACTAACAACAGATTATACACCCTATTCTAAGACTGTCAAGCTCAAACGCTTTGCTTTTGCCGTGCAATTTCCAATGGACGAAAAATAAAAGTACAAAGGAAAACGAGAAGAAAGTGCCATCCATGCATTTGCTTCAGTATGAAAAGGGTACATTGAGGCCGAGTTTCTTGTAGTGTAACAAAACGGTGGTTCTGATGTATGTTTGTGTGTGCTGAAGTCCGTTGTCTTTAGAAAACAGGAAGTTTTGGGGTCTTTCATGGCTACAAATCGTGGAAGAGACGCCTGATTTGCTCAACACTGGCAGGCATTAGTGTGACAGGGCACCTTTTATGCTGGAGCACAAGACAATGTCACATAAGTTGGTGATGGAGAGAAAATTTGGCTTTGACATACTAGATCTGTAGAACACCCACCTGAGAGACAGATTTGAATATGCAGCTGTAGCAAAAAACAAAACCAGAAACAGAAAGAACAGAGGGGTTAGCGCGCTTCTGGCAGCACAGGGGGCAGAGCGTCCTGTCAGGTGGCAAGGGAATCCCGTCTTTGGCAACCTAATAAAAATAGATCCACATAAGATTATGATCCTGAACAACTAAAAGAATTCATTGTTTTATAGTTTAACACCAAATGTGGGGACTTATACAGAAAACAGAATCACAGCTTTATTCTGTGACAAACGAATGGTTGTAACTCTTTGCTGGCATGAGTATAATCAAGAGATGTACCTTCGGAGTTGGAGGAGGAGGGGGTGGCGGATATACAGTTGGAGCTGACATTCTTTCTTCAGCAGATTGATACCACCACTCCATCATCTAGATAAGGTTACGAGAAAGAGAACACTGAGTACAGTTGTGTAGTTGAATCGTGGTTCACATTACATGACATCTACCACAGGGATAGTTCATCTATATGGTGAAAGTTTTGCATATATCATCAAGTGAGGACTTTCATTTCTTAGTTATGATTCAAAGAGTTAAGAGGATGCCATCTAGAATAATTTATCAGATTTCAAATCAAGTATTCAATAACTGTTAACCATCCAAACTCAGAAGTCTACTTGTAAGAAGATATAAAGTGAGGGAAACATTAAAAGATCCTAGATTCTCTCTGATAGTAAATTGTAGAACAGACCTTGAAAAAGAAGACTGCAGCAATTAAACCGGTTTGTGCATAATCTAGAGTCGTGTACGCACAACTAAGGAACACTCGTTGCACAGCCTGCAGACACCATACAAAAAGGTTCTTGTCATGAGTTAGGACTCAAGAATTCATAATTGAAACAAGTAAGCTACTGAACACTGACAGTCCTCTCCTACCTTGAACCATGGAGGACCACGAAGTCTCTCAAGTTCACGATTTCTAATCCTTGATATCCTAGAAGATGATTCCATCTAGTTATTCAGAGGAAGCAAGAAAAGACACATCAGGTACTGTATCGTATAAAAAAAACACATTGGTAAAATAATGTAATAATAAGATTCTAAATATATAACTACATAAACAATAACAAATATACCAGTAAGAATAAAATAGGGAGTATACCAGCTCTTGTCCAGTAGCACGACAAACATGAAGCCCAAGCACATGCAGTGCTGGACTATAAAATCCAGTAGCATCCAACAGATACAAGAGCTGGTATGCAAACGAGAGACCTGCAAACAATATAGGACGTCATAGGTGAAACTTTATACTACCCACTAACCACCCAGTGAAAAAAGTAAGCTGGCAGTGCATAGTTCTTTTGATTTTACATGAAACGCAAATGAAATTGAATTATACTGAACAAACAGACCAAAAACACCATCACTGGAAACTAAAATGATAAAGAGTCAAGAAAGGATAATACAAAGATAACAAGAAAATTAGAATTGACTGTGATTTTTTTACTGGGTGGTTAGTGGGTAGTATAAAGTTTCACCTATGACGTCCTATATTGTTTGCAGGTCTCTCGTTTGCATACCAGCTCTTGTATCTGTTGGATGCTACTGGATTTTATAGTCCAGCACTGCATGTGCTTGGGCTTCATGTTTGTCGTGCTACTGGACAAGAGCTGGTATACTCCCTATTTTATTCTTACTGGTATATTTGTTATTGTTTATGTAGTTATATATTTAGAATCTTATTATTACATTATTTTACCAATGTGTTTTTTTTATACGATACAGTACCTGATGTGTCTTTTCTTGCTTCCTCTGAATAACTAGATGGAATCATCTTCTAGGATATCAAGGATTAGAAATCGTGAACTTGAGAGACTTCGTGGTCCTCCATGGTTCAAGGTAGGAGAGGACTGTCAGTGTTCAGTAGCTTACTTGTTTCAATTATGAATTCTTGAGTCCTAACTCATGACAAGAACCTTTTTGTATGGTGTCTGCAGGCTGTGCAACGAGTGTTCCTTAGTTGTGCGTACACGACTCTAGATTATGCACAAACCGGTTTAATTGCTGCAGTCTTCTTTTTCAAGGTCTGTTCTACAATTTACTATCAGAGAGAATCTAGGATCTTTTAATGTTTCCCTCACTTTATATCTTCTTACAAGTAGACTTCTGAGTTTGGATGGTTAACAGTTATTGAATACTTGATTTGAAATCTGATAAATTATTCTAGATGGCATCCTCTTAACTCTTTGAATCATAACTAAGAAATGAAAGTCCTCACTTGATGATATATGCAAAACTTTCACCATATAGATGAACTATCCCTGTGGTAGATGTCATGTAATGTGAACCACGATTCAACTACACAACTGTACTCAGTGTTCTCTTTCTCGTAACCTTATCTAGATGATGGAGTGGTGGTATCAATCTGCTGAAGAAAGAATGTCAGCTCCAACTGTATATCCGCCACCCCCTCCTCCTCCAACTCCGAAGGTACATCTCTTGATTATACTCATGCCAGCAAAGAGTTACAACCATTCGTTTGTCACAGAATAAAGCTGTGATTCTGTTTTCTGTATAAGTCCCCACATTTGGTGTTAAACTATAAAACAATGAATTCTTTTAGTTGTTCAGGATCATAATCTTATGTGGATCTATTTTTATTAGGTTGCCAAAGACGGGATTCCCTTGCCACCTGACAGGACGCTCTGCCCCCTGTGCTGCCAGAAGCGCGCTAACCCCTCTGTTCTTTCTGTTTCTGGTTTTGTTTTTTGCTACAGCTGCATATTCAAATCTGTCTCTCAGGTGGGTGTTCTACAGATCTAGTATGTCAAAGCCAAATTTTCTCTCCATCACCAACTTATGTGACATTGTCTTGTGCTCCAGCATAAAAGGTGCCCTGTCACACTAATGCCTGCCAGTGTTGAGCAAATCAGGCGTCTCTTCCACGATTTGTAGCCATGAAAGACCCCAAAACTTCCTGTTTTCTAAAGACAACGGACTTCAGCACACACAAACATACATCAGAACCACCGTTTTGTTACACTACAAGAAACTCGGCCTCAATGTACCCTTTTCATACTGAAGCAAATGCATGGATGGCACTTTCTTCTCGTTTTCCTTTGTACTTTTATTTTTCGTCCATTGGAAATTGCACGGCAAAAGCAAAGCGTTTGAGCTTGACAGTCTTAGAATAGGGTGTATAATCTGTTGTTAGTTGATAGCAGATCCATTTAGATGAGGTGACTGTAACCAGTTACCCACTGAGAGGTAATTGCATACCTGCATGACAATTTGCTGTCATGTAAAGGTTATAATTAGTCTTCATTTCCTTGTAAAAAAATTGTCTGTAATTTTGGAATGGTCCTGGTTTTTGCGTCGTTATCGGCTGTTTGGAGCAACCTCCCAGAGTATATGTGTTGTATTTTTCTGGCGTCGTACTTACACTGTAAATGCTCCTAGCATGAGTTTTGTTTACATTGTTCGTCAACTCTGTGTTCTCTTGCCGTCAAAAACTCTTTATCTCTTGAACTTTGGTGCTTCGGTAGAATTATAGGGTCTGTTTGGCATAGCTCAGCTTTAATAGTAAAACTATTTTTTTTGGAAAAACAGCTTCATGAGTAGTTTTTTTAAGCTGGACTGTTTTGAAAAATTATTTGGCAAAATAGTTTTACCAACAACTTCATGCATGGTTAAGATAGGAAAATAGGGGAAAGAGCTGTGAAAAGCTACTTTTTCAGCTTCACCTCAACTTATCTCTTTGTGAGAGAAAAAAATAATTTCACCCATAAAGATATTTTAAAAAAAGATGTTTGGCAAAAAAAACAGCTCATAACAGCTTATGAAGTTATTGTGGCCTGTGCCAAATAGGCCCATACTCTTTCTATCTCCAAATAAATCAATTTCTAGAATTCATGCAAGTCAAACTATCCTAAGTTTGACTAATTTTATAGGAAAGAGTAACAATATTGATGATATAAAATGAGCACATTGTGAAATTATTTTTTTCTCTCACAAAGAGATAAGTTGAGGTGAAGCTGAAAAAGTAGCTTTTCACAGCTCTTTCCCCTATTTTCCTATCTTAACCATGCATGAAGTTGTTGGTAAAACTATTTTGCCAAATAATTTTTCAAAACAGTCCAGCTTAAAAAAACTACTCATGAAGCTGTTTTTCCAAAAAAAATAGTTTTACTATTAAAGCTGAGCTATGCCAAACAGACCCTATAATTCTACCGAAGCACCAAAGTTCAAGAGATAAAGAGTTTTTGACGGCAAGAGAACACAGAGTTGACGAACAATGTAAACAAAACTCATGCTAGGAGCATTTACAGTGTAAGTACGACGCCAGAAAAATACAACACATATACTCTGGGAGGTTGCTCCAAACAGCCGATAACGACGCAAAAACCAGGACCATTCCAAAATTACAGACAATTTTTTTACAAGGAAATGAAGACTAATTATAACCTTTACATGACAGCAAATTGTCATGCAGGTATGCAATTACCTCTCAGTGGGTAACTGGTTACAGTCACCTCATCTAAATGGATCTGCTATCAACTAACAACAGATTATACACCCTATTCTAAGACTGTCAAGCTCAAACGCTTTGCTTTTGCCGTGCAATTTCCAATGGACGAAAAATAAAAGTACAAAGGAAAACGAGAAGAAAGTGCCATCCATGCATTTGCTTCAGTATGAAAAGGGTACATTGAGGCCGAGTTTCTTGTAGTGTAACAAAACGGTGGTTCTGATGTATGTTTGTGTGTGCTGAAGTCCGTTGTCTTTAGAAAACAGGAAGTTTTGGGGTCTTTCATGGCTACAAATCGTGGAAGAGACGCCTGATTTGCTCAACACTGGCAGGCATTAGTGTGACAGGGCACCTTTTATGCTGGAGCACAAGACAATGTCACATAAGTTGGTGATGGAGAGAAAATTTGGCTTTGACATACTAGATCTGTAGAACACCCACCTGAGAGACAGATTTGAATATGCAGCTGTAGCAAAAAACAAAACCAGAAACAGAAAGAACAGAGGGGTTAGCGCGCTTCTGGCAGCACAGGGGGCAGAGCGTCCTGTCAGGTGGCAAGGGAATCCCGTCTTTGGCAACCTAATAAAAATAGATCCACATAAGATTATGATCCTGAACAACTAAAAGAATTCATTGTTTTATAGTTTAACACCAAATGTGGGGACTTATACAGAAAACAGAATCACAGCTTTATTCTGTGACAAACGAATGGTTGTAACTCTTTGCTGGCATGAGTATAATCAAGAGATGTACCTTCGGAGTTGGAGGAGGAGGGGGTGGCGGATATACAGTTGGAGCTGACATTCTTTCTTCAGCAGATTGATACCACCACTCCATCATCTAGATAAGGTTACGAGAAAGAGAACACTGAGTACAGTTGTGTAGTTGAATCGTGGTTCACATTACATGACATCTACCACAGGGATAGTTCATCTATATGGTGAAAGTTTTGCATATATCATCAAGTGAGGACTTTCATTTCTTAGTTATGATTCAAAGAGTTAAGAGGATGCCATCTAGAATAATTTATCAGATTTCAAATCAAGTATTCAATAACTGTTAACCATCCAAACTCAGAAGTCTACTTGTAAGAAGATATAAAGTGAGGGAAACATTAAAAGATCCTAGATTCTCTCTGATAGTAAATTGTAGAACAGACCTTGAAAAAGAAGACTGCAGCAATTAAACCGGTTTGTGCATAATCTAGAGTCGTGTACGCACAACTAAGGAACACTCGTTGCACAGCCTGCAGACACCATACAAAAAGGTTCTTGTCATGAGTTAGGACTCAAGAATTCATAATTGAAACAAGTAAGCTACTGAACACTGACAGTCCTCTCCTACCTTGAACCATGGAGGACCACGAAGTCTCTCAAGTTCACGATTTCTAATCCTTGATATCCTAGAAGATGATTCCATCTAGTTATTCAGAGGAAGCAAGAAAAGACACATCAGGTACTGTATCGTATAAAAAAAACACATTGGTAAAATAATGTAATAATAAGATTCTAAATATATAACTACATAAACAATAACAAATATACCAGTAAGAATAAAATAGGGAGTATACCAGCTCTTGTCCAGTAGCACGACAAACATGAAGCCCAAGCACATGCAGTGCTGGACTATAAAATCCAGTAGCATCCAACAGATACAAGAGCTGGTATGCAAACGAGAGACCTGCAAACAATATAGGACGTCATAGGTGAAACTTTATACTACCCACTAACCACCCAGTAAAAAAATCACAGTCAATTCTAATTTTCTTGTTATCTTTGTATTATCCTTTCTTGACTCTTTATCATTTTAGTTTCCAGTGATGGTGTTTTTGGTCTGTTTGTTCAGTATAATTCAATTTCATTTGCGTTTCATGTAAAATCAAAAGAACTATGCACTGCCAGCTTACTTTTTTCACTGGGTGGTTAGTGGGTAGTATAAAGTTTCACCTATGACGTCCTATATTGTTTGCAGGTCTCTCGTTTGCATACCAGCTCTTGTATCTGTTGGATGCTACTGGATTTTATAGTCCAGCACTGCATGTGCTTGGGCTTCATGTTTGTCGTGCTACTGGACAAGAGCTGGTATACTCCCTATTTTATTCTTACTGGTATATTTGTTATTGTTTATGTAGTTATATATTTAGAATCTTATTATTACATTATTTTACCAATGTGTTTTTTTTATACGATACAGTACCTGATGTGTCTTTTCTTGCTTCCTCTGAATAACTAGATGGAATCATCTTCTAGGATATCAAGGATTAGAAATCGTGAACTTGAGAGACTTCGTGGTCCTCCATGGTTCAAGGTAGGAGAGGACTGTCAGTGTTCAGTAGCTTACTTGTTTCAATTATGAATTCTTGAGTCCTAACTCATGACAAGAACCTTTTTGTATGGTGTCTGCAGGCTGTGCAACGAGTGTTCCTTAGTTGTGCGTACACGACTCTAGATTATGCACAAACCGGTTTAATTGCTGCAGTCTTCTTTTTCAAGGTCTGTTCTACAATTTACTATCAGAGAGAATCTAGGATCTTTTAATGTTTCCCTCACTTTATATCTTCTTACAAGTAGACTTCTGAGTTTGGATGGTTAACAGTTATTGAATACTTGATTTGAAATCTGATAAATTATTCTAGATGGCATCCTCTTAACTCTTTGAATCATAACTAAGAAATGAAAGTCCTCACTTGATGATATATGCAAAACTTTCACCATATAGATGAACTATCCCTGTGGTAGATGTCATGTAATGTGAACCACGATTCAACTACACAACTGTACTCAGTGTTCTCTTTCTCGTAACCTTATCTAGATGATGGAGTGGTGGTATCAATCTGCTGAAGAAAGAATGTCAGCTCCAACTGTATATCCGCCACCCCCTCCTCCTCCAACTCCGAAGGTACATCTCTTGATTATACTCATGCCAGCAAAGAGTTACAACCATTCGTTTGTCACAGAATAAAGCTGTGATTCTGTTTTCTGTATAAGTCCCCACATTTGGTGTTAAACTATAAAACAATGAATTCTTTTAGTTGTTCAGGATCATAATCTTATGTGGATCTATTTTTATTAGGTTGCCAAAGACGGGATTCCCTTGCCACCTGACAGGACGCTCTGCCCCCTGTGCTGCCAGAAGCGCGCTAACCCCTCTGTTCTTTCTGTTTCTGGTTTTGTTTTTTGCTACAGCTGCATATTCAAATCTGTCTCTCAGGTGGGTGTTCTACAGATCTAGTATGTCAAAGCCAAATTTTCTCTCCATCACCAACTTATGTGACATTGTCTTGTGCTCCAGCATAAAAGGTGCCCTGTCACACTAATGCCTGCCAGTGTTGAGCAAATCAGGCGTCTCTTCCACGATTTGTAGCCATGAAAGACCCCAAAACTTCCTGTTTTCTAAAGACAACGGACTTCAGCACACACAAACATACATCAGAACCACCGTTTTGTTACACTACAAGAAACTCGGCCTCAATGTACCCTTTTCATACTGAAGCAAATGCATGGATGGCACTTTCTTCTCGTTTTCCTTTGTACTTTTATTTTTCGTCCATTGGAAATTGCACGGCAAAAGCAAAGCGTTTGAGCTTGACAGTCTTAGAATAGGGTGTATAATCTGTTGTTAGTTGATAGCAGATCCATTTAGATGAGGTGACTGTAACCAGTTACCCACTGAGAGGTAATTGCATACCTGCATGACAATTTGCTGTCATGTAAAGGTTATAATTAGTCTTCATTTCCTTGTAAAAAAATTGTCTGTAATTTTGGAATGGTCCTGGTTTTTGCGTCGTTATCGGCTGTTTGGAGCAACCTCCCAGAGTATATGTGTTGTATTTTTCTGGCGTCGTACTTACACTGTAAATGCTCCTAGCATGAGTTTTGTTTACATTGTTCGTCAACTCTGTGTTCTCTTGCCGTCAAAAACTCTTTATCTCTTGAACTTTGGTGCTTCGGTAGAATTATAGGGTCTGTTTGGCATAGCTCAGCTTTAATAGTAAAACTATTTTTTTTGGAAAAACAGCTTCATGAGTAGTTTTTTTAAGCTGGACTGTTTTGAAAAATTATTTGGCAAAATAGTTTTACCAACAACTTCATGCATGGTTAAGATAGGAAAATAGGGGAAAGAGCTGTGAAAAGCTACTTTTTCAGCTTCACCTCAACTTATCTCTTTGTGAGAGAAAAAAATAATTTCACCCATAAAGATATTTTAAAAAAAGATGTTTGGCAAAAAAAACAGCTCATAACAGCTTATGAAGTTATTGTGGCCTGTGCCAAATAGGCCCATACTCTTTCTATCTCCAAATAAATCAATTTCTAGAATTCATGCAAGTCAAACTATCCTAA
>JAHUYU010002136.1:0-19534 GCA_030439765.1 Tripidium arundinaceum | reverse complement strand
ATCCACATTGTGGCAGTGGAGGATCTAGGCATTACCTATGGGGCTGGGTGGCCCCACAGGTTTTGCCAAAACACGTTTAACCCTTCATATAATTTGTCAAAACTTGAGCTAATTGACTTAAAATTAACAAGCTTGGCCCCACAGGTTTTGAAACCTGGATCCGCCACTGCATTGTGGCAGATAATAGTAGTATTATCAGGAATGAAATGAATTGAGGATCATGCTGTCTGAGTATTGGACTGAACCTGTGTCCATATTAGGCGACCATGCTGCCTTTGTCAAGTACATGTATATTGTCTATTTGTAGCCTTGAGCTTGAGTTTTCACCCAGACGCAAAATAGTGTCCCTTGGAATCCTTTTTATAAAGTTTAATCAAGAAATTTAGATGTTTGGTTAATAAGAAAACAAATAACAGGACTTTTCTACTTGACTAGGTTTACTATTTTTTATAGCATATTAATGTTGCTAACTGGGAATTGTTGCTGGTGACAGGTGCTGTGTTCAACTTGCTGTGTGGTCAAACAGATAATGTTGTGATGAAGAAGATCGAGGACTATTTCCAGCACAGTGTACCTGAGGTGTGTAACTGATACTTGTGTGTGCTTTTATTTTGTGCTCTTATGCATATACTTACTATGTTGTGTCAATTCTAGGTTCAGAATTGGCAACGTGAAGAAGATTTTGAGGCTGCTCTCAAGGATGCAGGTTTACTTTAAATAACCACCGAAACTTGTGTTAGGCTGCACTCTCCGGCTCAGGACAATTCACCGGTGACTTTTTGCTCAGCCTGCTGCTCATCCTCTTAGCAGCACCGATTTTGACCGGTGATTTTTTGCTGAGCCTGCTGCACAACGTTACTGTGGTCTTCTGCTCGTCCTGTTATCAGCACTGATTGTTTTGCAGCGGAGTTTTGTGGATTATGTTCAAGATTAGGACAATTATGGTGTTATGAGCTTATATGAAACAAAGGGTTGTTAAAAGGTGTTTCTTTGCCAATCTGCTTGCAGCGCAGTTATGAGCATTACCATTTGAAACTGTAAATCTTGTTATTAAAGAGTAAACTGTTGAGATGCGTGCGTTACGATCTTCTTTACAGTGATTGTTTTTTTTTAAATGTATCATCAATGTACACTTCAGATGAGACGAGTCTCCGATCAAAGTTTTGCTTTGGTTTCCTGTGCTCCATACCGCGTCATGTGACAAGCGGCGGAGCCGGCAGAAATGGCTCACACGGACACGCCCTCGGACACTGCTGGGCGGAGCCCCATGAGCCGCCGCTCGTGCTAACGAGCTATGCCGTGGCAATGCTCTGTAATGTAACCGTCGCTCGCTCTGCCAGACAGGGCGAGCCACGGGAGTGAGGAGATTCACTGCAAGCTGCTTACCACGGAAAGAATTATCTGTATTATTAACCTATGAGTCTGTTCATCCGACTTATAATCCGTCTTTTTCAACTGGTTTTTTTAGCCGAAACAGTATTTTTCTATCACAGTAAATCAGCCAACAGTGTTTTGGCAAAACCTGTGGGGCCACCCAGCCCCATAGGTAATGCCTAGATCCTCCACTGCCACAATGTGGATCACCATACCTAGTTACTTCCTGTGACACTGATTTATTTAATGCAAAACTGGTGCTACTAAACATGTAATACAATTCTATAAGGAACCATATATAGATCCAAATTTACCTTTTCGGCCAAAGCGCCCAGCTCTGCCAATTCTGTGCAAGTACACCTCATAATCTGGTTCATCTCTTGTACCAAATTTGATTGGCATGTCGTAGTTGATGACCAGGTTAACCTTTCAAAGCAACGAAGTTAGACGGTGAAGAATTTGTACTTCATGCAGTGCAAAGCAAATGCAACACAATTAGTACCTGTGCTTGGTCAAAACCTCGAGCAAGAACATCAGTTGATATAAGAACCTTGGTGTAGCCATCTTTGAATTCCTGTATTATCTTTTCCCTCTCTGATTGGTCAAGTGATCCTTGAATTGAGGAGCACACATAGTCCTCCCTCGTCAAAGCATTGTGAACATTCTTAGTACTTTGTTTTGTTCTAACAAATATGATAACCTGCCCAACTTTCTGTCCAAATTCAAATATCTTGTCCCTTATAACCTCTATTTTTGCCGATTCATCAGGGACTTGAACTTTGTATTGCTTTACTTTTTCCAAAGTAAGCTCTTCCTTCTTCACGAATATCTGATTTCCATCCCTAATGACCTTTGTAACAAAATCCTTCACCCTCTCATTGAAGGTCGCAGAAAGAGAAGCACCTGGCAAAAATAGAAATAACATATGAAAAATAGTTCCAACAAACACATCAAGTCAACAAGACATTGGCACTGTATGTCCATGCAGGATCTAGTTATAGAAACTCCAATTATCATCAATCATAGGTCTAGTTCAAAACTGATGTGAATGCATAATTTAGCGAGCGATAAGAATTTCGCCAGACATTACATAAGAATATCCCAAAGTATCTAATAGAGATACATCCAGTAAGTAGTAACATAACAAATGACAAATGCATGCACAGTTTTTTTAAAAGAAATTAATTTCATCATTGGTTGAATTCCACAGCTACAGTGAATGGACTGAATTCAGGGATGAGATTTTTCTAATAATAAGACTTGTTTCCATCATTAGCAAAAAGGCTGTTCCCTAGGTCAAGATTGTTTCTCACAACACCTTCCAGATATCCTCTTAGCAAGCCTTTTCATGTGATAAGAAAAAGTTAAAGAGGCAAAAGAAAATTACCTGACAACCACCAGCGCTTCTTTGTATATCCCTCATGATCCTTTCAGAATCACTCCTAAAGCCATCCTGCAAGAAGGAATTCACCACTGTAAGAAAACGACTCATGGATTTACATAGGCTAGCTTACATGATAAATAAGCTGATGTCATGAGCAAAATCAATTTGTGAACACAACTCCAGTTATAAAAAGAGTTATCATGCCAGAAATAAAGTAGAAGACATAGACATGGGTTTGCGATTTAGAGAACATAAAAGATGGAAAGGCCAAAATTCATTCTAGCAATAAGGAAATAGAAATCCCTTTTTCCCCTTCTTTTCAGTATACTTGGAACTAGAATGTACTGTATGCTACTAGACCAAAGTTGTTTGGCAGCAATGTAGTATTACCCTAGGAATTACTTGGGGGTTGTAAAGTGTTAAAACACAAATCGTTACTCTGCATTGCTAATTAACATTCAACTAATGGTTTGCATCTAGACATGATGAAAATGACCCATCCATATTGTGAAGGCGCATCAACAATATCTGTTTGAATGTGAGGGCGCATCAACAAAATCTGTTTGAAGTTTGGGAAAGGCATAACATCTTAGAAAGTACCAATCATTGTACACAAGTGCTGGTACCAATCATTGTACATAAGTGCATTGCTTTCGTCTACTCTGGTTAATAATCACTTAATCAGTTGGTTGTAATGTGACTGCAAGGATAGTCAGAGAAGCTTAACATGTTTCTTGACACATTGCTCCTTACAGCATATAGTAACTCAAATATCTCACCAAAAGAGCCTAACAGTAAGGTGTCCTTCCAAATACTGACAACCCTAGGCATTATTATGATAACAAGACAATAATGGAAATCAAACAAACCTCAGCAAGCATATGATCTGCCTCATCAAATACGAGTATCTTGATATCCCTTGTGGCCAGCTTCTTATGGGTAATCCATTTGATGAGCGTACCAGATGTGCCAATAACAATCTGGTCAGTAATCGGAGCCATTTTAGAGATCGGCATATAGTCTTTTTGAGCTGGCGGGATTGCACAGGCACATGTAATGCCAGTAAACTTGCCCATCCTCATGAGAACTGCCTTATTCTGCACAGTTGAATGAAGCAAACTCAGCACCATTAACAACAGAGCTTCATCCAATAAGTACCAGGGATAACACCATCTCCACCCATATGATACGATAGTACGGTGTGAGTTTTAAGTCATGACCTGCTGCGCGAGCTCCCTAGTGGGGCAAATGCAGATAGCCTGGGGTATCTTGCGTTGCGGCTCGACGCGGCTGAGCATGCCGAGACGAAACAGGTGGTCTTGCCAGAGCCGTTGTGCGCCTGCGCGACGAGGTCCTTGTAGGGCGGCGTGAGGATCATGGGCAGGGTGATCGCCTGGATCTTGCTCGGGCGGCTGAACCCCATCTCGTCGTGCAGCCCCTTGAGCAGCTCGGGCGACAGCTTCAGATCCTCGAACGTGGTGGCCGACTCGTACACACCCGAAGTCACCTGGAGCGCAGCCAAATGGAAACAACATCAATCAATCAGCAGCCCGAGGCAATCGAGGCTGGGTAGGGGCTAGGGCTAGCGTCAGCGCCGGCGGAAGTGAGGACGGGGAACGGGAGCGTACGGCTTGGATTTGCGAGTCGTCGGAGTCATCGAGGAGGGGCGGGCCCTCTTCGCCTGCGGCGTCCTCCACCGCCGGGGCGAGGGAGAGCGCCTCGATCTGCTTGGCCTGCTCCTCCACTGCCGGCACGGTGGAGGAGGAAGAGGACGCCGCCGCTTCCGCTTCCGCGGCCGCCTTGGCCTTGGCCTCCTCCTCCTCCTCGACGTCGGCCCACGACTTCTTCTCCGGGGACGCCGCCTTGTCGGCCATCGCGCCGCGCGCTGGCAGATCGAGAGCAATCAGGGGAGGAGAAAAAACAGAGGGGCTAGTGGGTTCGCGTTTGTTCCTTCTTTCTCCTGTTGATTTGGCAAGGGTTTAATACTGCGCGTGCGAGAGCAGTTTAGCTTAACTTTCAAGCGGACTGCCTCCGTGTGTGCTCTGCCTCTGCTTGCGATTTACGCAGCGGGCAGTAAGTCTGGGCATAAAACCCGATACCCGAACCCCGAACCCGAAACACCCGCACCCGAATCTGAAAAACCCGAACCCGCAGTACCCGAAGTCTAATTCGGATAGTGAATGCTATTATCCGAATTTATTTCGGGTAAATCGGGTAGTATGCCCCGGTACCCGATCTACCCGAATTTTCATTTTTTTCAAATATGCTGCTGTGACCACTATCTAGATTTGAAGCATCATTTTTTATTGCACAGTATGGATAATGGATGGTCTATGGAGGACTGGAGCTTGATGCCTTGATTCCTACCACTGGAGTACTGGACTGTCTGGAGCTGGAGTATGGAGAACTGGCGTCAACCATCATTCTGTTCTGTCTTAGTGTCTTCGTCTAAACTCTAAATTAGTGCTTTTATTGAATGTCGAGTATCAGTACCTTAAGTCTTGAACGTTTGAACCTGTTGGCTGTCGTGGTTTACAGTACTTGCTTGCATGTTGCATTCGCACAAGAGACAAGACTATTTAGTATTATTGTGTTGCAGTTTGGCACCTGTGGTTGAAAAGTTTTATAAAAATCTGTCCAGTTCTAGTTCTTCGTAAAAATATATGTTCTTTGAGTGTTCACTGTCATTTTATATATTTCGGGTAAATCGGGTAATACCCGAACCCGAACCCGAAATTGCGGGTACCCGAAATTACGGGTAGTGTTTTTTTTTTGTCTCTAATCGGGTAACAATTCTCAATACCCGAATTTACCAAAACCCGAATTACCCGACCCGAACTTTTCGGGTAACCCGAACGCCCGGGCTGAGCGGGCAGCGGTTGAGGGTGGAGTGTGTGGGCTGGGCGCCTGGGCCTCAGAAGGGGAAGGGAGTTAATTGGCCGGTGACGTGGGCCGGGCCACAGGAGCAGAAACATGACGAGAACTAGAACAGTATAAGCATTGCATTTAAAAAAGAACAGTATCCTCTAAAAAAAATTAAAAAAGAACAGTAGCAATGTAGCACTACAGCAGATTTTGCAGTCTTTTAGGGGGAAATAAAAAACAAGAACATGCTGCTATCCTGATTTATACTGATTATTAAGTCAAGACATAATTCTATTATTTGGATTACCAAACGTGCAATCTGAAACTGGATTACACTGCACATATGTTCATAATACTTTGACGAGGGAGGACTATGTGTGCTCCTCAATTCAAGGATCACTTGACCAATCAGAGAGGGAAAAGATAATACAGGAATTCAAAGATGGCTACACCAAGGTTCTTATATCAACTGATGTTCTTGCTCGAGGTTTTTCAGATTCGGGTGCGGGTGTTTCGGGTTCGGGGTTCGGGTATCGGGTTTTATGCCCAGACTTACTGCCCGCTGCGTAAATCGCAAGCAGAGGCAGAGCACACACGGAGGCAGTCCGCTTGAAAGTTAAGCTAAACTGCTCTCGCACGCGCAGTATTAAACCCTTGCCAAATCAACAGGAGAAAGAAGGAACAAACGCGAACCCACTAGCCCCTCTGTTTTTTCTCCTCCCCTGATTGCTCTCGATCTGCCAGCGCGCGGCGCGATGGCCGACAAGGCGGCGTCCCCGGAGAAGAAGTCGTGGGCCGACGTCGAGGAGGAGGAGGAGGCCAAGGCCAAGGCGGCCGCGGAAGCGGAAGCGGCGGCGTCCTCTTCCTCCTCCACCGTGCCGGCAGTGGAGGAGCAGGCCAAGCAGATCGAGGCGCTCTCCCTCGCCCCGGCGGTGGAGGACGCCGCAGGCGAAGAGGGCCCGCCCCTCCTCGATGACTCCGACGACTCGCAAATCCAAGCCGTACGCTCCCGTTCCCCGTCCTCACTTCCGCCGGCGCTGACGCTAGCCCTAGCCCCTACCCAGCCTCGATTGCCTCGGGCTGCTGATTGATTGATGTTGTTTCCATTTGGCTGCGCTCCAGGTGACTTCGGGTGTGTACGAGTCGGCCACCACGTTCGAGGATCTGAAGCTGTCGCCCGAGCTGCTCAAGGGGCTGCACGACGAGATGGGGTTCAGCCGCCCGAGCAAGATCCAGGCGATCACCCTGCCCATGATCCTCACGCCGCCCTACAAGGACCTCGTCGCGCAGGCGCACAACGGCTCTGGCAAGACCACCTGTTTCGTCCTCGGCATGCTCAGCCGCGTCGAGCCGCAACGCAAGATACCCCAGGCTATCTGCATTTGCCCCACTAGGGAGCTCGCGCAGCAGGTCATGACTTAAAACTCACACCGTACTATCGTATCATATGGGTGGAGATGGTGTTATCCCTGGTACTTATTGGATGAAGCTCTGTTGTTAATGGTGCTGAGTTTGCTTCATTCAACTGTGCAGAATAAGGCAGTTCTCATGAGGATGGGCAAGTTTACTGGCATTACATGTGCCTGTGCAATCCCGCCAGCTCAAAAAGACTATATGCCGATCTCTAAAATGGCTCCGATTACTGACCAGATTGTTATTGGCACATCTGGTACGCTCATCAAATGGATTACCCATAAGAAGCTGGCCACAAGGGATATCAAGATACTCGTATTTGATGAGGCAGATCATATGCTTGCTGAGGTTTGTTTGATTTCCATTATTGTCTTGTTATCATAATAATGCCTAGGGTTGTCAGTATTTGGAAGGACACCTTACTGTTAGGCTCTTTTGGTGAGATATTTGAGTTACTATATGCTGTAAGGAGCAATGTGTCAAGAAACATGTTAAGCTTCTCTGACTATCCTTGCAGTCACATTACAACCAACTGATTAAGTGATTATTAACCAGAGTAGACGAAAGCAATGCACTTATGTACAATGATTGGTACCAGCACTTGTGTACAATGATTGGTACTTTCTAAGATGTTATGCCTTTCCCAAACTTCAAACAGATTTTGTTGATGCGCCCTCACATTCAAACAGATATTGTTGATGCGCCTTCACAATATGGATGGGTCATTTTCATCATGTCTAGATGCAAACCATTAGTTGAATGTTAATTAGCAATGCAGAGTAACGATTTGTGTTTTAACACTTTACAACCCCCAAGTAATTCCTAGGGTAATACTACATTGCTGCCAAACAACTTTGGTCTAGTAGCATACAGTACATTCTAGTTCCAAGTATACTGAAAAGAAGGGGAAAAAGGGATTTCTATTTCCTTATTGCTAGAATGAATTTTGGCCTTTCCATCTTTTATGTTCTCTAAATCGCAAACCCATGTCTATGTCTTCTACTTTATTTCTGGCATGATAACTCTTTTTATAACTGGAGTTGTGTTCACAAATTGATTTTGCTCATGACATCAGCTTATTTATCATGTAAGCTAGCCTATGTAAATCCATGAGTCGTTTTCTTACAGTGGTGAATTCCTTCTTGCAGGATGGCTTTAGGAGTGATTCTGAAAGGATCATGAGGGATATACAAAGAAGCGCTGGTGGTTGTCAGGTAATTTTCTTTTGCCTCTTTAACTTTTTTCTTATCACATGAAAAGGCTTGCTAAGAGGATATCTGGAAGGTGTTGTGAGAAACAATCTTGACCTAGGGAACAGCCTTTTTGCTAATGATGGAAACAAGTCTTATTATTAGAAAAATCTCATCCCTGAATTCAGTCCATTCACTGTAGCTGTGGAATTCAACCAATGATGAAATTAATTTCTTTTAAAAAAACTGTGCATGCATTTGTCATTTGTTATGTTACTACTTACTGGATGTATCTCTATTAGATACTTTGGGATATTCTTATGTAATGTCTGGCGAAATTCTTATCGCTCGCTAAATTATGCATTCACATCAGTTTTGAACTAGACCTATGATTGATGATAATTGGAGTTTCTATAACTAGATCCTGCATGGACATACAGTGCCAATGTCTTGTTGACTTGATGTGTTTGTTGGAACTATTTTTCATATGTTATTTCTATTTTTGCCAGGTGCTTCTCTTTTCTGCGACCTTCAATGAGAGGGTGAAGGATTTTGTTACAAAGGTCATTAGGGATGGAAATCAGATATTCGTGAAGAAGGAAGAGCTTACTTTGGAAAAAGTAAAGCAATACAAAGTTCAAGTCCCTGATGAATCGGCAAAAATAGAGGTTATAAGGGACAAGATATTTGAATTTGGACAGAAAGTTGGGCAGGTTATCATATTTGTTAGAACAAAACAAAGTACTAAGAATGTTCACAATGCTTTGACGAGGGAGGACTATGTGTGCTCCTCAATTCAAGGATCACTTGACCAATCAGAGAGGGAAAAGATAATACAGGAATTCAAAGATGGCTACACCAAGGTTCTTATATCAACTGATGTTCTTGCTCGAGGTTTTGACCAAGCACAGGTACTAATTGTGTTGCATTTGCTTTGCACTGCATGAAGTACAAATTCTTCACCGTCTAACTTCGTTGCTTTGAAAGGTTAACCTGGTCATCAACTACGACATGCCAATCAAATTTGGTACAAGAGATGAACCAGATTATGAGGTGTACTTGCACAGAATTGGCAGAGCTGGGCGCTTTGGCCGAAAAGGTAAATTTGGATCTATATATGGTTCCTTATAGAATTGTATTACATGTTTAGTAGCACCAGTTTTGCATTAAATAAATCAGTGTCACAGGAAGTAACTAGGTATGGTGATCCACATTGTGGCAGTGGAGGATCTAGGCATTACCTATGGGGCTGGGTGGCCCCACAGGTTTTGCCAAAACACTGTTGGCTGATTTACTGTGATAGAAAAATACTGTTTCGGCTAAAAAAACCAGTTGAAAAAGACGGATTATAAGTCGGATGAACAGACTCATAGGTTAATAATACAGATAATTCTTTCCGTGGTAAGCAGCTTGCAGTGAATCTCCTCACTCCCGTGGCTCGCCCTGTCTGGCAGAGCGAGCGACGGTTACATTACAGAGCATTGCCACGGCATAGCTCGTTAGCACGAGCGGCGGCTCATGGGGCTCCGCCCAGCAGTGTCCGAGGGCGTGTCCGTGTGAGCCATTTCTGCCGGCTCCGCCGCTTGTCACATGACGCGGTATGGAGCACAGGAAACCAAAGCAAAACTTTGATCGGAGACTCGTCTCATCTGAAGTGTACATTGATGATACATTTTAAAAAAAAACAATCACTGTAAAGAAGATCGTAACGCACGCATCTCAACAGTTTACTCTTTAATAACAAGATTTACAGTTTCAAATGGTAATGCTCATAACTGCGCTGCAAGCAGATTGGCAAAGAAACACCTTTTAACAACCCTTTGTTTCATATAAGCTCATAACACCATAATTGTCCTAATCTTGAACATAATCCACAAAACTCCGCTGCAAAACAATCAGTGCTGATAACAGGACGAGCAGAAGACCACAGTAACGTTGTGCAGCAGGCTCAGCAAAAAATCACCGGTCAAAATCGGTGCTGCTAAGAGGATGAGCAGCAGGCTGAGCAAAAAGTCACCGGTGAATTGTCCTGAGCCGGAGAGTGCAGCCTAACACAAGTTTCGGTGGTTATTTAAAGTAAACCTGCATCCTTGAGAGCAGCCTCAAAATCTTCTTCACGTTGCCAATTCTGAACCTAGAATTGACACAACATAGTAAGTATATGCATAAGAGCACAAAATAAAAGCACACACAAGTATCAGTTACACACCTCAGGTACACTGTGCTGGAAATAGTCCTCGATCTTCTTCATCACAACATTATCTGTTTGACCACACAGCAAGTTGAACACAGCACCTGTCACCAGCAACAATTCCCAGTTAGCAACATTAATATGCTATAAAAAATAGTAAACCTAGTCAAGTAGAAAAGTCCTGTTATTTGTTTTCTTATTAACCAAACATCTAAATTTCTTGATTAAACTTTATAAAAAGGATTCCAAGGGACACTATTTTGCGTCTGGGTGAAAACTCAAGCTCAAGGCTACAAATAGACAATATACATGTACTTGACAAAGGCAGCATGGTCGCCTAATATGGACACAGGTTCAGTCCAATACTCAGACAGCATGATCCTCAATTCATTTCATTCCTGATAATACTACTATTATCTGCCACAATGCAGTGGCGGATCCAGGTTTCAAAACCTGTGGGGCCAAGCTTGTTAATTTTAAGTCAATTAGCTCAAGTTTTGACAAATTATATGAAGGTTAAACGTGTTTTGGCAAAACCTGTGGGGCCACCCAGCCCCATAGGTAATGCCTAGATCCTCCACTGCCACAATGTGGATCACCATACCTAGTTACTTCCTGTGACACTGATTTATTTAATGCAAAACTGGTGCTACTAAACATGTAATACAATTCTATAAGGAACCATATATAGATCCAAATTTACCTTTTCGGCCAAAGCGCCCAGCTCTGCCAATTCTGTGCAAGTACACCTCATAATCTGGTTCATCTCTTGTACCAAATTTGATTGGCATGTCGTAGTTGATGACCAGGTTAACCTTTCAAAGCAACGAAGTTAGACGGTGAAGAATTTGTACTTCATGCAGTGCAAAGCAAATGCAACACAATTAGTACCTGTGCTTGGTCAAAACCTCGAGCAAGAACATCAGTTGATATAAGAACCTTGGTGTAGCCATCTTTGAATTCCTGTATTATCTTTTCCCTCTCTGATTGGTCAAGTGATCCTTGAATTGAGGAGCACACATAGTCCTCCCTCGTCAAAGCATTGTGAACATTCTTAGTACTTTGTTTTGTTCTAACAAATATGATAACCTGCCCAACTTTCTGTCCAAATTCAAATATCTTGTCCCTTATAACCTCTATTTTTGCCGATTCATCAGGGACTTGAACTTTGTATTGCTTTACTTTTTCCAAAGTAAGCTCTTCCTTCTTCACGAATATCTGATTTCCATCCCTAATGACCTTTGTAACAAAATCCTTCACCCTCTCATTGAAGGTCGCAGAAAAGAGAAGCACCTGGCAAAAATAGAAATAACATATGAAAAATAGTTCCAACAAACACATCAAGTCAACAAGACATTGGCACTGTATGTCCATGCAGGATCTAGTTATAGAAACTCCAATTATCATCAATCATAGGTCTAGTTCAAAACTGATGTGAATGCATAATTTAGCGAGCGATAAGAATTTCGCCAGACATTACATAAGAATATCCCAAAGTATCTAATAGAGATACATCCAGTAAGTAGTAACATAACAAATGACAAATGCATGCACAGTTTTTTTAAAAGAAATTAATTTCATCATTGGTTGAATTCCACAGCTACAGTGAATGGACTGAATTCAGGGATGAGATTTTTCTAATAATAAGACTTGTTTCCATCATTAGCAAAAAGGCTGTTCCCTAGGTCAAGATTGTTTCTCACAACACCTTCCAGATATCCTCTTAGCAAGCCTTTTCATGTGATAAGAAAAAAGTTAAAGAGGCAAAAGAAAATTACCTGACAACCACCAGCGCTTCTTTGTATATCCCTCATGATCCTTTCAGAATCACTCCTAAAGCCATCCTGCAAGAAGGAATTCACCACTGTAAGAAAACGACTCATGGATTTACATAGGCTAGCTTACATGATAAATAAGCTGATGTCATGAGCAAAATCAATTTGTGAACACAACTCCAGTTATAAAAAGAGTTATCATGCCAGAAATAAAGTAGAAGACATAGACATGGGTTTGCGATTTAGAGAACATAAAAGATGGAAAGGCCAAAATTCATTCTAGCAATAAGGAAATAGAAATCCCTTTTTCCCCTTCTTTTCAGTATACTTGGAACTAGAATGTACTGTATGCTACTAGACCAAAGTTGTTTGGCAGCAATGTAGTATTACCCTAGGAATTACTTGGGGGTTGTAAAGTGTTAAAACACAAATCGTTACTCTGCATTGCTAATTAACATTCAACTAATGGTTTGCATCTAGACATGATGAAAATGACCCATCCATATTGTGAAGGCGCATCAACAATATCTGTTTGAATGTGAGGGCGCATCAACAAAATCTGTTTGAAGTTTGGGAAAGGCATAACATCTTAGAAAGTACCAATCATTGTACACAAGTGCTGGTACCAATCATTGTACATAAGTGCATTGCTTTCGTCTACTCTGGTTAATAATCACTTAATCAGTTGGTTGTAATGTGACTGCAAGGATAGTCAGAGAAGCTTAACATGTTTCTTGACACATTGCTCCTTACAGCATATAGTAACTCAAATATCTCACCAAAAGAGCCTAACAGTAAGGTGTCCTTCCAAATACTGACAACCCTAGGCATTATTATGATAACAAGACAATAATGGAAATCAAACAAACCTCAGCAAGCATATGATCTGCCTCATCAAATACGAGTATCTTGATATCCCTTGTGGCCAGCTTCTTATGGGTAATCCATTTGATGAGCGTACCAGATGTGCCAATAACAATCTGGTCAGTAATCGGAGCCATTTTAGAGATCGGCATATAGTCTTTTTGAGCTGGCGGGATTGCACAGGCACATGTAATGCCAGTAAACTTGCCCATCCTCATGAGAACTGCCTTATTCTGCACAGTTGAATGAAGCAAACTCAGCACCATTAACAACAGAGCTTCATCCAATAAGTACCAGGGATAACACCATCTCCACCCATATGATACGATAGTACGGTGTGAGTTTTAAGTCATGACCTGCTGCGCGAGCTCCCTAGTGGGGCAAATGCAGATAGCCTGGGGTATCTTGCGTTGCGGCTCGACGCGGCTGAGCATGCCGAGGACGAAACAGGTGGTCTTGCCAGAGCCGTTGTGCGCCTGCGCGACGAGGTCCTTGTAGGGCGGCGTGAGGATCATGGGCAGGGTGATCGCCTGGATCTTGCTCGGGCGGCTGAACCCCATCTCGTCGTGCAGCCCCTTGAGCAGCTCGGGCGACAGCTTCAGATCCTCGAACGTGGTGGCCGACTCGTACACACCCGAAGTCACCTGGAGCGCAGCCAAATGGAAACAACATCAATCAATCAGCAGCCCGAGGCAATCGAGGCTGGGTAGGGGCTAGGGCTAGCGTCAGCGCCGGCGGAAGTGAGGACGGGGAACGGGAGCGTACGGCTTGGATTTGCGAGTCGTCGGAGTCATCGAGGAGGGGCGGGCCCTCTTCGCCTGCGGCGTCCTCCACCGCCGGGGCGAGGGAGAGCGCCTCGATCTGCTTGGCCTGCTCCTCCACTGCCGGCACGGTGGAGGAGGAAGAGGACGCCGCCGCTTCCGCTTCCGCGGCCGCCTTGGCCTTGGCCTCCTCCTCCTCCTCGACGTCGGCCCACGACTTCTTCTCCGGGGACGCCGCCTTGTCGGCCATCGCGCCGCGCGCTGGCAGATCGAGAGCAATCAGGGGAGGAGAAAAAACAGAGGGGCTAGTGGGTTCGCGTTTGTTCCTTCTTTCTCCTGTTGATTTGGCAAGGGTTTAATACTGCGCGTGCGAGAGCAGTTTAGCTTAACTTTCAAGCGGACTGCCTCCGTGTGTGCTCTGCCTCTGCTTGCGATTTACGCAGCGGGCAGTAAGTCTGGGCATAAAACCCGATACCCGAACCCCGAACCCGAAACACCCGCACCCGAATCTGAAAAACCCGAACCCGCAGTACCCGAAGTCTAATTCGGATAGTGAATGCTATTATCCGAATTTATTTCGGGTAAATCGGGTAGTATGCCCCGGTACCCGATCTACCCGAATTTTCATTTTTTTCAAATATGCTGCTGTGACCACTATCTAGATTTGAAGCATCATTTTTTATTGCACAGTATGGATAATGGATGGTCTATGGAGGACTGGAGCTTGATGCCTTGATTCCTACCACTGGAGTACTGGACTGTCTGGAGCTGGAGTATGGAGAACTGGCGTCAACCATCATTCTGTTCTGTCTTAGTGTCTTCGTCTAAACTCTAAATTAGTGCTTTTATTGAATGTCGAGTATCAGTACCTTAAGTCTTGAACGTTTGAACCTGTTGGCTGTCGTGGTTTACAGTACTTGCTTGCATGTTGCATTCGCACAAGAGACAAGACTATTTAGTATTATTGTGTTGCAGTTTGGCACCTGTGGTTGAAAAGTTTTATAAAAATCTGTCCAGTTCTAGTTCTCGTCATGTTTCTGCTCCTGTGGCCCGGCCCACGTCACCGGCCAATTAACTCCCTTCCCCTTCTGAGGCCCAGGCGCCCAGCCCACACACTCCACCCTCAACCGCTGCCCGCTCAGCCCGGGCGTTCGGGTTACCCGAAAAGTTCGGGTCGGGTAATTCGGGTTTTGGTAAATTCGGGTATTGAGAATTGTTACCCGATTAGAGACAAAAAAAAACACTACCCGTAATTTCGGGTACCCGCAATTTCGGGTTCGGGTTCGGGTATTACCCGATTTACCCGAAATATATAAAATGACAGTGAACACTCAAAGAACATATATTTTACGAAGAACTAGAACTGGACAGATTTTTATAAAACTTTTCAACCACAGGTGCCAAACTGCAACACAATAATACTAAATAGTCTTGTCTCTTGTGCGAATGCAACATGCAAGCAAGTACTGTAAACCACGACAGCCAACAGGTTCAAACGTTCAAGACTTAAGGTACTGATACTCGACATTCAATAAAAGCACTAATTTAGAGTTTAGACGAAGACACTAAGACAGAACAGAATGATGGTTGACGCCAGTTCTCCATACTCCAGCTCCAGACAGTCCAGTACTCCAGTGGTAGGAATCAAGGCATCAAGCTCCAGTCCTCCATAGACCATCCATTATCCATACTGTGCAATAAAAAATGATGCTTCAAATCTAGATAGTGGTCACAGCAGCATATTTGAAAAAAATGAAAATTCGGGTAGATCGGGTACCGGGGCATACTACCCGATTTACCCGAAATAAATTCGGATAATAGCATTCACTATCCGAATTAGACTTCGGGTACTGCGGGTTCGGGTTTTTCAGATTCGGGTGCGGGTGTTTCGGGTTCGGGGTTCGGGTATCGGGTTTTATGCCCAGACTTACTGCCCGCTGCGTAAATCGCAAGCAGAGGCAGAGCACACACGGAGGCAGTCCGCTTGAAAGTTAAGCTAAACTGCTCTCGCACGCGCAGTATTAAACCCTTGCCAAATCAACAGGAGAAAGAAGGAACAAACGCGAACCCACTAGCCCCTCTGTTTTTTCTCCTCCCCTGATTGCTCTCGATCTGCCAGCGCGCGGCGCGATGGCCGACAAGGCGGCGTCCCCGGAGAAGAAGTCGTGGGCCGACGTCGAGGAGGAGGAGGAGGCCAAGGCCAAGGCGGCCGCGGAAGCGGAAGCGGCGGCGTCCTCTTCCTCCTCCACCGTGCCGGCAGTGGAGGAGCAGGCCAAGCAGATCGAGGCGCTCTCCCTCGCCCCGGCGGTGGAGGACGCCGCAGGCGAAGAGGGCCCGCCCCTCCTCGATGACTCCGACGACTCGCAAATCCAAGCCGTACGCTCCCGTTCCCCGTCCTCACTTCCGCCGGCGCTGACGCTAGCCCTAGCCCCTACCCAGCCTCGATTGCCTCGGGCTGCTGATTGATTGATGTTGTTTCCATTTGGCTGCGCTCCAGGTGACTTCGGGTGTGTACGAGTCGGCCACCACGTTCGAGGATCTGAAGCTGTCGCCCGAGCTGCTCAAGGGGCTGCACGACGAGATGGGGTTCAGCCGCCCGAGCAAGATCCAGGCGATCACCCTGCCCATGATCCTCACGCCGCCCTACAAGGACCTCGTCGCGCAGGCGCACAACGGCTCTGGCAAGACCACCTGTTTCGTCCTCGGCATGCTCAGCCGCGTCGAGCCGCAACGCAAGATACCCCAGGCTATCTGCATTTGCCCCACTAGGGAGCTCGCGCAGCAGGTCATGACTTAAAACTCACACCGTACTATCGTATCATATGGGTGGAGATGGTGTTATCCCTGGTACTTATTGGATGAAGCTCTGTTGTTAATGGTGCTGAGTTTGCTTCATTCAACTGTGCAGAATAAGGCAGTTCTCATGAGGATGGGCAAGTTTACTGGCATTACATGTGCCTGTGCAATCCCGCCAGCTCAAAAAGACTATATGCCGATCTCTAAAATGGCTCCGATTACTGACCAGATTGTTATTGGCACATCTGGTACGCTCATCAAATGGATTACCCATAAGAAGCTGGCCACAAGGGATATCAAGATACTCGTATTTGATGAGGCAGATCATATGCTTGCTGAGGTTTGTTTGATTTCCATTATTGTCTTGTTATCATAATAATGCCTAGGGTTGTCAGTATTTGGAAGGACACCTTACTGTTAGGCTCTTTTGGTGAGATATTTGAGTTACTATATGCTGTAAGGAGCAATGTGTCAAGAAACATGTTAAGCTTCTCTGACTATCCTTGCAGTCACATTACAACCAACTGATTAAGTGATTATTAACCAGAGTAGACGAAAGCAATGCACTTATGTACAATGATTGGTACCAGCACTTGTGTACAATGATTGGTACTTTCTAAGATGTTATGCCTTCCCAAACTTCAAACAGATTTTGTTGATGCGCCCTCACATTCAAACAGATATTGTTGATGCGCCTTCACAATATGGATGGGTCATTTTCATCATGTCTAGATGCAAACCATTAGTTGAATGTTAATTAGCAATGCAGAGTAACGATTTGTGTTTTAACACTTTACAACCCCCAAGTAATTCCTAGGGTAATACTACATTGCTGCCAAACAACTTTGGTCTAGTAGCATACAGTACATTCTAGTTCCAAGTATACTGAAAAGAAGGGGAAAAAGGGATTTCTATTTCCTTATTGCTAGAATGAATTTTGGCCTTTCCATCTTTTATGTTCTCTAAATCGCAAACCCATGTCTATGTCTTCTACTTTATTTCTGGCATGATAACTCTTTTTATAACTGGAGTTGTGTTCACAAATTGATTTTGCTCATGACATCAGCTTATTTATCATGTAAGCTAGCCTATGTAAATCCATGAGTCGTTTTCTTACAGTGGTGAATTCCTTCTTGCAGGATGGCTTTAGGAGTGATTCTGAAAGGATCATGAGGGATATACAAAGAAGCGCTGGTGGTTGTCAGGTAATTTTCTTTTGCCTCTTTAACTTTTTTCTTATCACATGAAAAGGCTTGCTAAGAGGATATCTGGAAGGTGTTGTGAGAAACAATCTTGACCTAGGGAACAGCCTTTTTGCTAATGATGGAAACAAGTCTTATTATTAGAAAAATCTCATCCCTGAATTCAGTCCATTCACTGTAGCTGTGGAATTCAACCAATGATGAAATTAATTTCTTTAAAAAAACTGTGCATGCATTTGTCATTTGTTATGTTACTACTTACTGGATGTATCTCTATTAGATACTTTGGGATATTCTTATGTAATGTCTGGCGAAATTCTTATCGCTCGCTAAATTATGCATTCACATCAGTTTTGAACTAGACCTATGATTGATGATAATTGGAGTTTCTATAACTAGATCCTGCATGGACATACAGTGCCAATGTCTTGTTGACTTGATGTGTTTGTTGGAACTATTTTTCATATGTTATTTCTATTTTTGCCAGGTGCTTCTCTTTTCTGCGACCTTCAATGAGAGGGTGAAGGATTTTGTTACAAAGGTCATTAGGGATGGAAATCAGATATTCGTGAAGAAGGAAGAGCTTACTTTGGAAAAAGTAAAGCAATACAAAGTTCAAGTCCCTGATGAATCGGCAAAAATAGAGGTTATAAGGGACAAGATATTTGAATTTGGACAGAAAGTTGGGCAGGTTATCATATTTGTTAGAACAAAACAAAGTACTAAGAATGTTCACAATGCTTTGACGAGGGAGGACTATGTGTGCTCCTCAATTCAAGGATCACTTGACCAATCAGAGAGGGAAAAGATAATACAGGAATTCAAAGATGGCTACACCAAGGTTCTTATATCAACTGATGTTCTTGCTCGAGGTTTTGACCAAGCACAGGTACTAATTGTGTTGCATTTGCTTTGCACTGCATGAAGTACAAATTCTTCACCGTCTAACTTCGTTGCTTTGAAAGGTTAACCTGGTCATCAACTACGACATGCCAATCAAATTTGGTACAAGAGATGAACCAGATTATGAGGTGTACTTGCACAGAATTGGCAGAGCTGGGCGCTTTGGCCGAAAAGGTAAATTTGGATCTATATATGGTTCCTTATAGAATTGTATTACATGTTTAGTAGCACCAGTTTTGCATTAAATAAATCAGTGTCACAGGAAGTAACTAGGTATGGTGATCCACATTGTGGCAGTGGAGGATCTAGGCATTACCTATGGGGCTGGGTGGCCCCACAGGTTTTGCCAAAACACGTTTAACCCTTCATATAATTTGTCAAAACTTGAGCTAATTGACTTAAAATTAACAAGCTTGGCCCCACAGGTTTTGAAACCTGGATCCGCCACTGCATTGTGGCAGATAATAGTAGTATTATCAGGAATGAAATGAATTGAGGATCATGCTGTCTGAGTATTGGACTGAACCTGTGTCCATATTAGGCGACCATGCTGCCTTTGTCAAGTACATGTATATTGTCTATTTGTAGCCTTGAGCTTGAGTTTTCACCCAGACGCAAAATAGTGTCCCTTGGAATCCTTTTTATAAAGTTTAATCAAGAAATTTAGATGTTTGGTTAATAAGAAAACAAATAACAGGACTTTTCTACTTGACTAGGTTTACTATTTTTTATAGCATATTAATGTTGCTAACTGGGAATTGTTGCTGGTGACAGGTGCTGTGTTCAACTTGCTGTGTGGTCAAACAGATAATGTTC
>JAHUYU010002071.1:0-21080 GCA_030439765.1 Tripidium arundinaceum | reverse complement strand
GACTAAGTTGTTGTGAGGGTAATGTGCACAAACCATCGTTGAAGATGAAGGAGCTAAAGAGAATCAGAGGTGGTTCGGCCGAACCAGAAGTTCAGTCGACCCTCTCTAGAGCCATTTGTCTGGTTCCTTCTTCATGCTGGATCAGTTGATGTTTGTGCAACATGTTGGTGGGAGATCTCGAATGGATGTTTGTTCAGCTTGAGAAATCTCCCCCACACTTATTTTTGTACCTTTATTCAAACAAAAAGACAAAGAACAAACAAGGGCCCTACCAGCAAAAACGCTGGGGAGCCTAAAATTCTAATTATATATTATTTTATTTATTTTCTTATTATTTTTATTTATATATTTTTATTTATTTTTTATTTGTTTGTTCACCTCACCTTTTTTAGCAAAACTCAAACAAGGCCTATGGTAAAGATGCAATGTAGTTCTAGCCTTGATTTATCTCCATCTTAGATTACTTTCATTGTTTATGAAATAATACTCAAAGTTCATTAACCAAGATTCAACTCCATGTTAAATTTTGATTAAAGAAGGCTATTTTAACCTAAGCACCATGCTTAATTAAAAGCCTATGGATGTACGAAATTCGAATACACCCAAACCAGAGCATAAATCATAAACAAGGGAAGTATGGACTTGTATGAGCAGAATATATCCAATGGAGACAAGTATGAGTTAAAAGAGTTGGTGAACATTTAGTTTTTTTTCTTAAATTTATATATTGTTATTTTTTTATAGCAAGGTAGAGCTAGCATCATCATTTTTTATTATTTTTTAAGCAGGATGGTCTTTGGTATGTATGGAACTCGAGACTCTCACCATCCTCCCCCACACTTGGACTTTGTGTGAAAAGTCAAGTGTGCAGGATCGGGGTCTCCTTTTTGAGTGTGTTCCATCCCTAAAGATCATCAGAGGGCATAGTTGATGTAGCTCCTATGTTTTTTTTTCAGCAAGTATGTCCCTTGTTCTTCTTAATCTCAATCTAGAATGGTTAGTGACCAAGAATACCCGAAGGTGCATACTATCTTGACAACATGTTCTTGCTTTTATTGAAAAGAAAGTTTTTATGATAATTATATATTTTTTTATGATAATCCGGGGTATCTCCCGGCAGTGCTTTGTTTATGGTCACAAGCTCGACCTGTGGGAACTTCATCTTGCAGCTATCAATGGTGGTATAGTTCCCAGCTTCACCACCAAGCATTTAAACATTGTCGTTCAAGCTGCAAGGTTAGTACCACAGTGCACTACGAGATTTGCAGTATTTATGATAAACATAAGCATCCACAACCATCTTCCTAAAAAGTTTTGAACGAGGATCAGGAGATGGTTGGAATCCTCGTAGGAGCACGTGACACCAAGCAGGATGTCCATGGCACAGACATTTTCTTTCTCGAAAGATACATCATGTATGATCAATGCTGAATCTCGACCATCATCAAGAACAACGTTTGGATGGCCAGAGGGACATGGCTTGGGTTTGAGCGAGTGTGATGATGGTCGTTCAGTTTCATGAGCAAGCTTAGGTGAAACGAACGGAGATATGAACTTCACCTCCTCGAACGGGTCATGGCTGGGATTATGCTTCGCCATTTGGATTTCTGGGTGAGTGGCGGAACCAGTTTTCCCAAACTCTTTGTTAAGGCTCTCATGGGAAGGTTTTTCTTGAAAAAGTTTTTCAAAAGGGTAGCCTATAAGAAGATCGAATTCAAGGATGGCAAAGATGTGGAAATCCAAGCGAACCTCGGTTTGTCAATTGTGATCGGCACGGCCCTAGCAATCCCACAACACTCAAAGATGAGTCCTGACGGACTTTTGAAGAGCTTGTTGGTCGAGACTAGCGGCATTTTGCCCAAAAAGGTTTCCGCAAGGAATTCTGACATGATATTAGTCTCGACCGTGGGGTTGTGCAGGGCTTCTATGACAGTTCCCCTTAATGAACAAGGCATGGTTGTGGAAGGTGAAAGAATCCGAATTGCTTCAGAAGAACGTTTCACTTCCATCAACCATTCCTCAGATGGTTCAGCTCTAGGGGAAGCTTCCTCTAAAGGAAGTGTAAGCTTTTCATGCCCAAAGAGTTTCGAGGTATTGCCATGATCCTCGAAATTGATAGGGAACTCCGAAGGATGAATTACTCTTTCCTTCGGTGTTCGTGGTTCGGGTGAGGGCTCATAAGTCAAACCTAGGGATGGTATGAGTTTGGATTCGACTAATGAGGACTCCTCAACACTCGACATGAATTTTGCCTGGAAGGTTCTAGTTTTCATGACGGAAGAAATGTGTCTTTCTAGGAAATTTTCAAGGAATTTTACTTGTTCCGTCATGGGTTTGTGTGTAAACCGGCCTCCGGCAGTCACGTCTAGGCATAGGTTAGCATCTATGTCAAGACCCGAACAAAAGAGACGCAAAATCACACCGTCGGGTAATGGCAAGTTTGGGCCGGCATGTATTAGCATTGAAAACCGAGCCCAGGCTGCACCTATGGACTCCTTCTCGTACTGCTCAAAATCGAGGATCACCCTTGGTAGAGAGACGATACGGGACATAGGGAAGAATGCAAGATGAAACTTGTCTTTAAGTTCTTCCCAATCCCCATTCGTACTTTCTACGGCTTGAGTGTACCACTGCTTCGCCTTCCCCATGAGAGAAAAGGGAAACAATGTCCACTTAAGAGTTTCTTGTGTCATGCCAGAGATGCTCAGGCACGAACACATCTCCTCGAACTCGTGCAGGTGATGGCAAGGGTTTTCATTGTCATGCCCTGAGAAGGGTTGTGTCCGAACCATAGCTTTCAAACTAGGGTGGAGTTCATAGCCAGATGAAAGGGTTGGTTTTGGTGGTGGCTCAGAGAACTTGCCCTTTGAAGCGGACCGGTATTGGATAGGAGTGGTTTTCATGGTGAAAAAGATAAAAGAAATATCTATTTTGTTTTTGTGAAAAGTAAAGATACAGATACGAGGGCGAACTAGGTTTGAAGAAAATAGCAACCGTTCCCCGGCAACGGCGCCAGAAATGCTTGTTGGTATTTCTTAACGCATACAGAAATAATCCGCAAGCGCACGGAAGTACCGTTGTAGCACTTCACCCGAAAGTATTTAGGGTATCATATTTTCCACAGGGAACGGAGGTACTCTTCTAACTAGTTCGCCCTCGTATCTGTATCTTTACTTTTCACAAAAACAAAATAGATATTTCTTTTATCTTTTTCACCATGAAAACCACTCCTATCCAATACCGGTCCGCTTCAAAGGGCAAGTTCTCTGAGCCACCACCAAAACCAACCCTTTCATCTGGCTATGAACTCCACCCTAGTTTGAAAGCTATGGTTCGGACACAACCCTTCTCAGGGCATGACAATGAAAACCCTTGCCATCACCTGCACGAGTTCGAGGAGATGTGTTCGTGCCTGAGCATCTCTGGCATGACACAAGAAACTCTTAAGTGGACATTGTTTCCCTTTTCTCTCATGGGGAAGGCGAAGCAGTGGTACACTCAAGCCGTAGAAAGTACGAATGGGGATTGGGAAGAACTTAAAGACAAGTTTCATCTTGCATTCTTCCCTATGTCCCGTATCGTCTCTCTACCAAGGGTGATCCTCGATTTTGAGCAGTACGAGAAGGAGTCCATAGGTGCAGCCTGGGCTCGGTTTTCAATGCTAATACATGCCGGCCCAAACTTGCCATTACCCGACGGTGTGATTTTGCGTCTCTTTTGTTCGGGTCTTGACATAGATGCTAACCTATGCCTAGACGTGACTGCCGGAGGCCGGTTTACACACAAACCCATGACGGAACAAGTAAAATTCCTTGAAAATTTCCTAGAAAGACACATTTCTTCCGTCATGAAAACTAGAACCTTCCAGGCAAAATTCATGTCGAGTGTTGAGGAGTCCTCATTAGTCGAATCCAAACTCATACCATCCCTAGGTTTGACTTATGAGCCCTCACCCGAACCACGAACACCGAAGGAAAGAGTAATTCATCCTTCGGAGTTCCCTATCAATTTCGAGGATCATGGCAATACCTCGAAACTCTTTGGGCATGAAAAGCTTACACTTCCTTTAGAGGAAGCTTCCCCTAGAGCTGAACCATCTGAGGAATGGTTGATGGAAGTGAAACGTTCTTCTGAAGCAATTCGGATTCTTTCACCTTCCACAACCATGCCTTGTTCATTAAGGGGAACTGTCATAGAAGCCCTGCACAACCCCACGGTCGAGACTAATATCATGTCAGAATTCCTTGCGGAAACCTTTTTGGGCAAAATGCCGCTAGTCTCGACCAACAAGCTCTTCAAAAGTCCGTCAGGACTCATCTTTGAGTGTTGTGGGATTGCTAGGGCCGTGCCGATCACAATTGACAAAACCGAGGTTCGCTTGGATTTCCACATCTTTGCCATCCTTGAATTCGATCTTCTTATAGGCTACCCTTTTGAAAAACTTTTTCAAGAAAAACCTTCCCATGAGAGCCTTAACAAAGAGTTTGGGAAAACTGGTTCCGCCACTCACCCAGAAATCCAAATGGCGAAGCATAATCCCAGCCATGACCCGTTCGAGGAGGTGAAGTTCATATCTCCGTTCGTTTCACCTAAGCTTGCTCATGAAACTGAACGACCATCATCACACTCGCTCAAACCCAAGCAGGATGTCCATGGCACAGACATTTTCTTTCTCGAAAGATACATCATGTATGATCAATGCTGAATCTCGACCATCATCAAGAACAACGTTTGGATGGCCAGAGGGACATGGCTTGGGTTTGAGCGAGTGTGATGATGGTCGTTCAGTTTCATGAGCAAGCTTAGGTGAAACGAACGGAGATATGAACTTCACCTCCTCGAACGGGTCATGGCTGGGATTATGCTTCGCCATTTGGATTTCTGGGTGAGTGGCGGAACCAGTTTTCCCAAACTCTTTGTTAAGGCTCTCATGGGAAGGTTTTTCTTGAAAAAGTTTTTCAAAAGGGTAGCCTATAAGAAGATCGAATTCAAGGATGGCAAAGATGTGGAAATCCAAGCGAACCTCGGTTTTGTCAATTGTGATCGGCACGGCCCTAGCAATCCCACAACACTCAAAGATGAGTCCTGACGGACTTTTGAAGAGCTTGTTGGTCGAGACTAGCGGCATTTTTGCCAAAAAGGTTTCCGCAAGGAATTCTGACATGATATTAGTCTCGACCGTGGGGTTGTGCAGGGCTTCTATGACAGTTCCCCTTAATGAACAAGGCATGGTTGTGGAAGGTGAAAGAATCCGAATTGCTTCAGAAGAACGTTTCACTTCCATCAACCATTCCTCAGATGGTTCAGCTCTAGGGGAAGCTTCCTCTAAAGGAAGTGTAAGCTTTTCATGCCCAAAGAGTTTCGAGGTATTGCCATGATCCTCGAAATTGATAGGGAACTCCGAAGGATGAATTACTCTTTCCTTCGGTGTTCGTGGTTCGGGTGAGGGCTCATAAGTCAAACCTAGGGATGGTATGAGTTTGGATTCGACTAATGAGGACTCCTCAACACTCGACATGAATTTTGCCTGGAAGGTTCTAGTTTTCATGACGGAAGAAATGTGTCTTTCTAGGAAATTTTCAAGGAATTTTACTTGTTCCGTCATGGGTTTGTGTGTAAACCGGCCTCCGGCAGTCACGTCTAGGCATAGGTTAGCATCTATGTCAAGACCCGAACAAAAGAGACGCAAAATCACACCGTCGGGTAATGGCAAGTTTGGGCCGGCATGTATTAGCATTGAAAACCGAGCCCAGGCTGCACCTATGGACTCCTTCTCGTACTGCTCAAAATCGAGGATCACCCTTGGTAGAGAGACGATACGGGACATAGGGAAGAATGCAAGATGAAACTTGTCTTTAAGTTCTTCCCAATCCCCATTCGTACTTTCTACGGCTTGAGTGTACCACTGCTTCGCCTTCCCCATGAGAGAAAAGGGAAACAATGTCCACTTAAGAGTTTCTTGTGTCATGCCAGAGATGCTCAGGCACGAACACATCTCCTCGAACTCGTGCAGGTGATGGCAAGGGTTTTCATTGTCATGCCCTGAGAAGGGTTGTGTCCGAACCATAGCTTTCAAACTAGGGTGGAGTTCATAGCCAGATGAAAGGGTTGGTTTTGGTGGTGGCTCAGAGAACTTGCCCTTTGAAGCGGACCGGTATTGGATAGGAGTGGTTTTCATGGTGAAAAAGATAAAAGAAATATCTATTTTGTTTTTGTGAAAAGTAAAGATACAGATACGAGGGCGAACTAGTTAGAAGAGTACCTCCGTTCCCTGTGGAAAATATGATACCCTAAATACTTTCGGGTGAAGTGCTACAACGGTACTTCCGTGCGCTTGCGGATTATTTCTGTATGCGTTAAGAAATACCAACAAGCATTTCTGGCGCCGTTGCCGGGGAACGGTTGCTATTTTCTTCAAACCTAGTTCGCCCTCGTATCTGTATCTTTACTTTTCACAAAAACAAAATAGATATTTCTTTTATCTTTTTCACCATGAAAACCACTCCTATCCAATACCGGTCCGCTTCAAAGGGCAAGTTCTCTGAGCCACCACCAAAACCAACCCTTTCATCTGGCTATGAACTCCACCCTAGTTTGAAAGCTATGGTTCGGACACAACCCTTCTCAGGGCATGACAATGAAAACCCTTGCCATCACCTGCACGAGTTCGAGGAGATGTGTTCGTGCCTGAGCATCTCTGGCATGACACAAGAAACTCTTAAGTGGACATTGTTTCCCTTTTCTCTCATGGGGAAGGCGAAGCAGTGGTACACTCAAGCCGTAGAAAGTACGAATGGGGATTGGGAAGAACTTAAAGACAAGTTTCATCTTGCATTCTTCCCTATGTCCCGTATCGTCTCTCTACCAAGGGTGATCCTCGATTTTGAGCAGTACGAGAAGGAGTCCATAGGTGCAGCCTGGGCTCGGTTTTCAATGCTAATACATGCCGGCCCAAACTTGCCATTACCCGACGGTGTGATTTTGCGTCTCTTTTGTTCGGGTCTTGACATAGATGCTAACCTATGCCTAGACGTGACTGCCGGAGGCCGGTTTACACACAAACCCATGACGGAACAAGTAAAATTCCTTGAAAATTTCCTAGAAAGACACATTTCTTCCGTCATGAAAACTAGAACCTTCCAGGCAAAATTCATGTCGAGTGTTGAGGAGTCCTCATTAGTCGAATCCAAACTCATACCATCCCTAGGTTTGACTTATGAGCCCTCACCCGAACCACGAACACCGAAGGAAAGAGTAATTCATCCTTCGGAGTTCCTATCAATTTCGAGGATCATGGCAATACCTCGAAACTCTTTGGGCATGAAAAGCTTACACTTCCTTTAGAGGAAGCTTCCCCTAGAGCTGAACCATCTGAGGAATGGTTGATGGAAGTGAAACGTTCTTCTGAAGCAATTCGGATTCTTTCACCTTCCACAACCATGCCTTGTTCATTAAGGGGAACTGTCATAGAAGCCCTGCACAACCCCACGGTCGAGACTAATATCATGTCAGAATTCCTTGCGGAAACCTTTTTGGGCAAAATGCCGCTAGTCTCGACCAACAAGCTCTTCAAAGTCCGTCAGGACTCATCTTTGAGTGTTGTGGGATTGCTAGGGCCGTGCCGATCACAATTGACAAAACCGAGGTTCGCTTGGATTTCCACATCTTTGCCATCCTTGAATTCGATCTTCTTATAGGCTACCCTTTTGAAAAACTTTTTCAAGAAAAACCTTCCCATGAGAGCCTTAACAAAGAGTTTGGGAAAACTGGTTCCGCCACTCACCCAGAAATCCAAATGGCGAAGCATAATCCCAGCCATGACCCGTTCGAGGAGGTGAAGTTCATATCTCCGTTCGTTTCACCTAAGCTTGCTCATGAAACTGAACGACCATCATCACACTCGCTCAAACCCAAGCCATGTCCCTCTGGCCATCCAAACGTTGTTCTTGATGATGGTCGAGATTCAGCATTGATCATACATGATGTATCTTTCGAGAAAGAAAATGTCTGTGCCATGGACATCCTGCTTGGTGTCACGTGCTCCTACGAGGATTCCAACCATCTCCTGATCCTCGTTTCAAAACTTTTTAGGAAGATGGTTGTGGATGCTTTGTTTATCATAAATACTGCAAATCTCGTAGTGCACTGTGGTACTAACCTTGCAGCTTGAACGACAATGTTTAAATGCTTGGTGGTGAAGCTGGGAACTATACCACCATTGATAGCTGCAAGATGAAGTTCCCACAGGTCGAGCTTGTGACCATAAACAAAGCACTGCCGGGAGATACCCCGGATTATCATAAAAAAATATATAATTATCATAAAAAACTTTCTTTTCAATAAAAGCAAGAACATGTTGTCAAGATAGTATGCACCTTCGGGTATTCTTGGTCACTAACCATTCTAGATTGAGATTAAGAAGAACAAGGACATACTTGCTGAAAAAAAAACATAGGAGCTACATCAACTATGCCCTCTGATGATCTTTAGGGATGGAACACACTCAAAAAGGAGACCCCGATCCTGCACACTTGACTTTTCACACAAAAGTCCAAGTGTGGGGGAGGATGGTGAGAGTCTCGAGTTCCATACATACCAAAGACCATCCTGCTTAAAAAATAATAAAAAATGATGATGCTAGCTCTACCTTGCTATAAAAAAATAACAATATATAAATTTAAGAAAAAAAACTAAATGTTCACCAACTCTTTTAACTCATACTTGTCTCCATTGGATATATTCTGCTCATACAAGTCCATACTTCCCTTGTTTATGATTTATGCTCTGGTTTGGGTGTATTCGAATTTCGTACATCCATAGGCTTTTTAAATTAAGCATGGTGCTTAGGTTAAAATAGCCTTCTTTAATCAAAATTTAACATGGAGTTGAATCTTGGTTAATGAACTTTGAGTATATTTCATAAACAATGAAAGTAATCTAAGATGGAGATAAATCAAGGCTAGAACTACATTGCATCTTTACCATAGGCCTTGTTTGAGTTTTGCTAAAAAAAGGTGAGGTGAACAAACAAATAAAAAATAAATAAAAATATATAAATAAAATAATAAGAAAATAAAATAAAATATATATAATTAGAATTTTAGGCTCCCCAGCGTTTTTGCTGGTAGGGCCCTTGTTTGTTCTTTGTCTTTTTGTTTGAATAAAGGTACAAAAATAAGTGTGGGGGAGATTTCTCAAGCTGAACAAACATCCATTCGAGATCTCCCACCAACATGTTGCACAAACATCAACTGATCCAGCATGAAGAAGGAACCAGACAAATGGCTCTAGAGAGGGTCGACTGAACTTCTGTTCGGCCGAACCACCTCTGATTCTCTTTAGCTCCTTCATCTTCAACGATGGTTTGTGCACATTACCCTCACAACAACTTAGTCACATGATTTTCCTATTAAAATATTTTCCCACAAGCATAAGTGTATGTATATGGAACAAACTTCATGCAAGCTTCTATCTTAAAAATGTTATGAACATGTCACTTTTCAAAATTTTGAACAAAGTGTGGTTTATAATTTGCATGGAGGCATGGTTGGTTTAATTTGAGCTTAATTTAGTGATAAAAATTATGTTTGTTTAAGCTCAAAGTTGTAGGGAGTTGAGGGTAATGTGCACAAACCATCGTTGAAGATGAAGGAGCTAAAGAGAATCAGAGGTGGTTCGGCCGAACCAGAAGTTCAGTCGACCCTCTCTAGAGCCATTTGTCTGGTTCCTTCTTCATGCTGGATCAGTTGATGTTTGTGCAACATGTTGGTGGGAGATCTCGAATGGATGTTTGTTCAGCTTGAGAATCTCCCCCACACTTATTTTTGTACCTTTATTCAAACAAAAAGACAAAGAACAAACAAGGGCCCTACCAGCAAAAACGCTGGGGAGCCTAAAATTCTAATTATATATTATTTTATTTTATTTTCTTATTATTTTTATTTATATATTTTATTTATTTTTTTATTTGTTTGTTCACCTCACCTTTTTTTAGCAAAACTCAAACAAGGCCTATGGTAAAGATGCAATGTAGTTCTAGCCTTGATTTATCTCCATCTTAGATTACTTTCATGTTTATGAAATAATACTCAAAGTTCATTAACCAAGATTCAACTCCATGTTAAATTTTGATTAAAGAAGGCTATTTTAACCTAAGCACCATGCTTAATTTAAAAAGCCTATGGATGTACGAAATTCGAATACATCCAAACTAGAGCATAAATCATAAACAAGGGAAGTATGGACTTGTATGAGCAGGATATATCCAATGGAGACAAGTATGAGTTAAAAGAGTTGGTGAACATTTAGTTTTTTTTCTTAAATTTATATATTGTTATTTTTTTTATAGCAAGGTAGAGCTAGCATCATCATTTTTTATTATTTTTTAAGCAGGATGGTCTTTGGTGTGTATGGAACTCGAGACTGTCACCATCCTCCCCCACACTTGGACTTTTGTGTGAAAAGTCAAGTGTGCAGGATCGGGGTCTCCTTTTTGAGTGTGTTCCATCCCCAAAGATCATCAGAGGGCATAGTTCATGTAGCACCTATGTTTTTTTCAGCATAGTATGTCCCTTGTTCTTCTTAATCTCAATCTAGAATGGTTAGTGACCAAGAATACCCGAAGGTGCATACTATCTTGACAACATGTTCTTGCTTTTATTGAAAAGAAAGTTTTTTATGATAATTATATATATATTTTTATGATAATCCGGGGTATCTCCCAGCAGTGCTTTGTTTATGGTTACAAGCTCGACCTGCGGGAACTTCATCTTGCAGCTATCAATGGTGGTATAGTTCCCAGCTTTCACCACCAAGCATTTAAACATTGTCGTTCAAGCTGCAAGGTTAGTACCACAGTGCACTACGGGATTTGCAGTATTTATGATAAACATAAGCATCCACAACCATCTTCCTAAAAAGTTTTGAAACGAGGATCAGGAGATGGTTGGAATCCTCGTAGGAGCACGTGACACCAAGCAGGATGTCCATGGCACAGACGTTTTCTTTCTCAAAAGATACATCATGTATGATCAACGCTGAATCTCAACCATCATCGAGAACAACGTTTGGATGGCCAGAGGGACATGGCTTGGGTTCGAGCGAGGGTGATGATGGTCGCTCAGTTTCATAAGCAAGCTTAGGTGAAACGAACGGAGATATGAACTTCACCTCCTCGAACGGGTCATGGCTGGGATTATGCTTCGCCATTTGGATTTCTGGGTGAGTGGCGGAAGCAGTTTTCCCAAACTCTTTGTTAAGGCTCCCATGGGAAGGTTTTTCTTGAAAAAGTTTTTCAAAAGGGTAGCCTATAAGAAGATCGAATTCAAGGATGGCAAAGATGTGGAAATCCAAGCGAACCTCGGTTTTGTCAATTGTGATCGGCACGGCCCTAGCAATCCCACAACACTCAAAGATGAGTCCTGACGGACTTTTGAAGAGCTTGTTGGTCGAGACTAGCGGCATTTTGCCCAAAAAGGTTTCCGCAAGGAATTCTGACATGATATTAGTCTCGACCGTGGGGTTGTGCAGGGCTTCTATGATAGTTCCCCTTAATGAACAAGGCATGGTTGTGGAAGGTGAAAGAATCCGAATTGCTTCAGAAGAATGTTTCACTTCCATCAACCATTCCTCAGATGGTTCAGCTCTAGGGGAAGCTTCCTCTGAAGGAAGTGTAAGCTTTTCGTGCCCAAAGAGTTTCGAGGTATTGCCATGATCCTCGAAATTGATAGGGAACTCCGAAGGATGAATTACTCTTTCCTTCGGTGTTCGTGGTTCGGGTGAGGGCTCATAAGTCAAACCTAGGGATGGTATGAGTTTGGATTCGACTAATGAGGACTCCTCAACACTCGACATGACTTTTGCCTGGAAGGTTCTAGTTTTCATGACGGAAGAAATGTGTCTTTCTAGGAAATTTTCAAGGAATTTTACTCGTTCCGTCATGGGTTTGTGTGTAAACCGGCCTCCGGCAGTCACGTCTAGGCATAGGTCAGCATCTATGTCAAGACCCGAACAAAAGAGACGCAAAATCACACCGTCGGGTAATGGCAAGTTTGGGCCGGCATGTATTAGCATTGAAAACCGAGCCCAGGCTGCACCTATGGACTCCTTCTCGTACTACTCAAAATCGAGGATCGCCCTTGGTAGAGAGACGATACGGGACATAGGGAAGAATGCAAGATGAAACTTGTCTTTAAGTTCTTCCCAATCCCCATTCGTACTTTCTACGGCTTGAGTGTACCACTGCTTTGCCTTCCCCATGAGAGAAAAGGGAAACAATGTCCACTTAAGAGTTTCTTGTGTCATGCCAGAGATGCTCAGGCACGAACACATCTCCTCGAACTCGTGCAGGTGATGGCAAGGGTTTTCATTGTCATGCCCTGAGAAGGGTTGTGTCCGAACCATAGCTTTCAAACTAGGGTGGAGTTCATAGCCAGATGAAAGGGTTGGTTTTGGTGGTGGCTCAGAGAACTTGCCCTTTGAAGCGGACCGATATTGGATAGGAGTGGTTTTCATGGTGAAAAAGATAAAAGAAATATCTATTTTGTTTTTGTGAAAAGTAAAGATACAGATACGAGGGCGAACTAGGTTTGAAGAAAATAGCAACTGTTCCCCGGCAACGATGCCAGAAATGCTTGTTGGTATTTCTTAACGCATACAGAAATAATCCGCAAGCGCATGGAATTACCGTTGCAGCATTTCACCCGGAAGTATTTAGGGTATCGTATTTTCCACAGGGAACGGAGGTACCCCGGATTATCATAAAAAATATATATATAATTATCATAAAAAACTTTCTTTTCAATAAAAGCAAGAACATGTTGTCAAGATAGTATGCACCTTCGGGTATTCTTGGTCACTAACCATTCTAGATTGAGATTAAGAAGAACAAGGGACATACTATGCTGAAAAAAACATAGGTGCTACATGAACTATGCCCTCTGATGATCTTTGGGGATGGAACACACTCAAAAAGGAGACCCCGATCCTGCACACTTGACTTTTCACACAAAAGTCCAAGTGTGGGGGAGGATGGTGACAGTCTCGAGTTCCATACACACCAAAGACCATCCTGCTTAAAAAATAATAAAAAATGATGATGCTAGCTCTACCTTGCTATAAAAAAAATAACAATATATAAATTTAAGAAAAAAAACTAAATGTTCACCAACTCTTTTAACTCATACTTGTCTCCATTGGATATATCCTGCTCATACAAGTCCATACTTCCCTTGTTTATGATTTATGCTCTAGTTTGGATGTATTCGAATTTCGTACATCCATAGGCTTTTTAAATTAAGCATGGTGCTTAGGTTAAAATAGCCTTCTTTAATCAAAATTTAACATGGAGTTGAATCTTGGTTAATGAACTTTGAGTATTATTTCATAAACAATGAAAGTAATCTAAGATGGAGATAAATCAAGGCTAGAACTACATTGCATCTTTACCATAGGCCTTGTTTGAGTTTTGCTACAAAAAATGAGGTGAACAAACAAATAAAAAAATAATAAATAAAAATAATAAGAAATTAAAATTAAATAATATATAATTAAAATTTTAGGCTCCCCAGCGTTTTTGCTGGTAGGGCCCTTGTTTGTTCTTTGTCTTTTTGTTTGAATAAAGGTACAAAAATAAGTGTGGGGGAGATCTCTCAAGCTGAACAAACATCCATTCGAGATCTCCCACCAACATGTTGCACAAACATCAACTGATCTAGCATGAAGAAGGAACCAGACAAATGGCTCCAGAGAGGGTCGACTGAACTTCTGGTTCGGCCGAACCACCTCTGATTCTCTTTAGCTCCTTCATCTTCAACGATGGTTTGTGCACATTACCCTCAACTCCCTGTTGATATTTGTTAACGCAGACAGAGAATCATCCGCAAGCGCATGGATATCGATGAGCACTTCACCAGGGAGGTTATCTAGAGTTATCGTATTTATAATTTTACCACTAGGAGAAAGCGTGCATCTGACTAACCAAATCTATTGCTACTATCCTTTAGGCTACAAACAAGGTGATTTGATGTGAGCGTTGTATAGAGAAGACTACAACTGCACTCTCGTTCCAACCTATGCAAGGATGATCTACTGCTCTATTGGGGAGGATCACGAGATAAGAGACACCACAGAGGATGCTTAACCCGAGCCTATGAACCCTACCGATTCTGCTAACGGGATTATGGACTGCAAAGATACCGACGGAATTGTCACGTTCCACACTACAACCATGGATCCGGCTAGACAGGGGATATCTATGAGTATCCTAGCCCAAACACCACGTTTACGCTAGCGATGATTACTCTAAACTCTACGCGAAGAGAATAAAGTAAACTCACAAACCAAAGAACAATAAGAACAAAGAACTTACTAGAATTAGAAGTCGAAATACTGAAGAATCCTAGGAGCAAGCCCCGGGTTGGGAGACTTGATCCCGCAGGTACAATCTGGAGAAGACACCGACAGGCCGGGCTTTCCTCCAATCCGCACCTCCACTCTATCTCTCTCAATCTAGAAGAATAAATTCTAATCTCACATAGAAACTAATAATAGTTTCTCTTGAATGCTAAGCCCTATGAGATGGATCCATTCAAGGGACCTCTCTCAGGCGAATCCTCTCTGGAAAATATGTAAATGAATAATGGATTGGCTTCTGCCAGGGGGCCAGGGGCCTTGCTTATATAGGCCTCCCAAATGAACGTCAGCCGTCGGATCAAACCGACCTTGATCGCACGGTTTTCCTTGATCCTTAGAGTCAGTGGGGCATAATCCGCGAACTTGAGCCTGATTGGCTGCAGCAGGGGGCGGGCACCCTGGCCCCTAGAGCGGGCGCCCTGGGCCAGGGTCCGTCTCGCCTCTGCTTCGGCCCAGTTGCTCTTTAGGTCCACCTTGTTACGGAAAATTACCGCAGGCCTTAATATCTCTATGTAATCATGACATGTTGACCTTACTTCCTTAATTCTTGATAAGCCCTGCAGAAATAGGAAAACACCAAAACTCGTGGAATTCTGTCAGTTAAAACCCTATGTCTAGGTGTTGTGTTACATTTATATCCTTTCTTGTGCTTAGTTGACACTTAAAATTGATACTTAAGGAGTGTCAACAAGCTCCCCCATACTTAGGCTTTTACTCGTCCTTGAGAAAAGGATGGTTCAGGAAAACATTAGGGGTTAAATATCATCAAATTAACTTTTTATACCTGTAGAAATGTTCACCATGTACTGCGAGTAATTGGGGAATGGTACAGCTGAAGTAGAGATCCTTGCTTCTTTCAATCCTGTCACTTGGAGTTTTTGCATATTTTTGAAAAGAAAACTTAGCATACCTTTGTCCTCATTGGTGCTCTCAGATCATATTATCTTTTGTAAATCTTACTGAGGCATATTTTGATTTGCAAATATTCTTTTTGAGCATACTTACCTTGTATGTATTGCCTGGTCAAAACGGGATCCGAGGAGAGGAATGCCATACTCTTAGATCAAGACTTTGAAAATTTTAAAACTTTGTCATCTCTTACTGGCATATTGCTTATTAGAGGGACCATGGGCTATCATTTTCTTTTCATCATACTTTTATCATCATATATATATATATATATATATATTTTAGGTGGGTGCCGAAGTACCCCTAATTCTACTGTCGGACACTTGTCCATTTTTTTCAGCGAGGTTGTCGGGCACTTGCCCCTTTTTATTTCCTCGAATTTATACTTTTGCATAGCCCATGCCTCTAATGCAATAATACTTCGGAAGAGTGAATCTTTTATATCTTTTGATAAAAAGGTCTTGATCTTTAGAGCATGATAAATCTCTCAACAAGGGTCTAGCTCGGTTTGAACAAACTCAATACAAAGCAGATAGCTTTTAATCATAATAAATGTTTAGGCATGTATAAAACTCTGAGGATGGTAGCTATGTTTTTAAAGTTTTTAAAAGAAATTCTCCAAGTGACAGGATTGAAAGAAGCAAGGATCTCTACTTCAGCTGTACCATTCCCCAATTACTCGCAGTACATGGTGAACATTTCTACAGGTATAAAAAGTTAATTTGATGATATTTAACCCCTAATGTTTTCCTGAACCATCCTTTTCTCAAGGACGAGTAAAAGCCTAAGTATGGGGGAGCTTGTTGACACTCCTTAAGTATCAATTTTAAGTGTCAACTAAGCACAAGAAAGGATATAAATGTAACACAACACCTAGACATAGGGTTTTAACTGACAGAATTCCACGAGTTTTGGTGTTTTCCTATTTCTGCAGGGCTTATCAAGAATTAAGGAAGTAAGGTCCACATGTCATGATTACATAGAGATATTAAGGCCTGCGGTAATTTTCCGTAACAAGGTGGACCTAAAGAGCAACTGGGCCGAAGCAGAGGCGAGACGGACCCTGGCCCAGGGCGCCCGCTCTAGGGGCCAGGGTGCCCGCCCCCCTGCTGCAGCCAATCAGGCTCAAGTTCGCGGATTATGCCCCACTGACTCTAAGGATCAAGGAAAACCGTGCGATCAAGGTCGGTTTGATCCGACGGCTGACGTTCATTTGGGAGGCCTATATAAGCAAGGCCCCTGGCCCCCTGGCAGAAGCCAATCCATTATTCATTTACATATTTTCCAGAGAGGATTCGCCTGAGAGAGGTCCCTTGAATGGATCCATCTCATAGGGCTTAGCATTCAAGAGAAACTATTATTAGTTTCTATGTGAGATTAGAATTTATTCTTCTAGATTGAGAGAGATAGAGTGGAGGTGCGGATTGGAGGAAAGCCCGGCCTGTCGGTGTCTTCTCCAGATTGTACCTGCGGGATCAAGTCTCCCAACCCGGGGCTTGCTCCTAGGATTCTTCAGTATTTCGACTTCTAATTCTAGTAAGTTCTTTGTTCTTATTGTTCTTTGGTTTGTGAGTTTACTTTATTCTCTTCGCGTAGAGTTTAGAGTAATCATCGCTAGCGTAAACGTGGTGTTTGGGCTAGGATACTCATAGATATCCCCTGTCTAGCCGGATCCATGGTTGTAGTGTGGAACGTGACAATTCCGTCGGTATCTTTGCAGTCCATAATCCCGTTAGCAGAATCGGTAGGGTTCATAGGCTCGGGTTAAGCATCCTCTGTGGTGTCTCTTATCTCGTGATCCTCCCCAATAGAGCAGTAGATCATCCTTGCATAGGTTGGAACGAGAGTGCAGTTGTAGTCTTCTCTATACAACGCTCACATCAAATCACCTTGTTTGTAGCCTAAAGGATAGTAGCAATAGATTTGGTTAGTCAGATGCACGCTTTCTCCTAGTGGTAAAATTATAAATACGATAACTCTAGATAACCTCCCTGGTGAAGTGCTCATCGATATCCATGCGCTTGCGGATGATTCTCTGTCTGCGTTAACAAATATCAACAGGGAGTTGAGGGTAATGTGCACAAACCATCGTTGAAGATGAAGGAGCTAAAGAGAATCAGAGGTGGTTCGGCCGAACCAGAAGTTCAGTCGACCCTCTCTGGAGCCATTTGTCTGGTTCCTTCTTCATGCTAGATCAGTTGATGTTTGTGCAACATGTTGGTGGGAGATCTCGAATGGATGTTTGTTCAGCTTGAGAGATCTCCCCCACACTTATTTTTGTACCTTTATTCAAACAAAAAGACAAAGAACAAACAAGGGCCCTACCAGCAAAAACGCTGGGGAGCCTAAAATTTTAATTATATATTATTTAATTTTAATTTCTTATTATTTTTATTTATTATTTTTTTATTTGTTTGTTCACCTCATTTTTTGTAGCAAAACTCAAACAAGGCCTATGGTAAAGATGCAATGTAGTTCTAGCCTTGATTTATCTCCATCTTAGATTACTTTCATTGTTTATGAAATAATACTCAAAGTTCATTAACCAAGATTCAACTCCATGTTAAATTTTGATTAAAGAAGGCTATTTTAACCTAAGCACCATGCTTAATTTAAAAAGCCTATGGATGTACGAAATTCGAATACATCCAAACTAGAGCATAAATCATAAACAAGGGAAGTATGGACTTGTATGAGCAGGATATATCCAATGGAGACAAGTATGAGTTAAAAGAGTTGGTGAACATTTAGTTTTTTTTCTTAAATTTATATATTGTTATTTTTTTTATAGCAAGGTAGAGCTAGCATCATCATTTTTTATTATTTTTTAAGCAGGATGGTCTTTGGTGTGTATGGAACTCGAGACTGTCACCATCCTCCCCCACACTTGGACTTTTGTGTGAAAAGTCAAGTGTGCAGGATCGGGGTCTCCTTTTTGAGTGTGTTCCATCCCCAAAGATCATCAGAGGGCATAGTTCATGTAGCACCTATGTTTTTTTCAGCATAGTATGTCCCTTGTTCTTCTTAATCTCAATCTAGAATGGTTAGTGACCAAGAATACCCGAAGGTGCATACTATCTTGACAACATGTTCTTGCTTTTATTGAAAAGAAAGTTTTTTATGATAATTATATATATATTTTTTATGATAATCCGGGGTACCTCCGTTCCCTGTGGAAAATACGATACCCTAAATACTTCCGGGTGAAATGCTGCAACGGTAATTCCATGCGCTTGCGGATTATTTCTGTATGCGTTAAGAAATACCAACAAGCATTTCTGGCATCGTTGCCGGGGAACAGTTGCTATTTTCTTCAAACCTAGTTCGCCCTCGTATCTGTATCTTTACTTTTCACAAAAACAAAATAGATATTTCTTTTATCTTTTTCACCATGAAAACCACTCCTATCCAATATCGGTCCGCTTCAAAGGGCAAGTTCTCTGAGCCACCACCAAAACCAACCCTTTCATCTGGCTATGAACTCCACCCTAGTTTGAAAGCTATGGTTCGGACACAACCCTTCTCAGGGCATGACAATGAAAACCCTTGCCATCACCTGCACGAGTTCGAGGAGATGTGTTCGTGCCTGAGCATCTCTGGCATGACACAAGAAACTCTTAAGTGGACATTGTTTCCCTTTTCTCTCATGGGGAAGGCAAAGCAGTGGTACACTCAAGCCGTAGAAAGTACGAATGGGGATTGGGAAGAACTTAAAGACAAGTTTCATCTTGCATTCTTCCCTATGTCCCGTATCGTCTCTCTACCAAGGGCGATCCTCGATTTTGAGTAGTACGAGAAGGAGTCCATAGGTGCAGCCTGGGCTCGGTTTTCAATGCTAATACATGCCGGCCCAAACTTGCCATTACCCGACGGTGTGATTTTGCGTCTCTTTTGTTCGGGTCTTGACATAGATGCTGACCTATGCCTAGACGTGACTGCCGGAGGCCGGTTTACACACAAACCCATGACGGAACGAGTAAAATTCCTTGAAAATTTCCTAGAAAGACACATTTCTTCCGTCATGAAAACTAGAACCTTCCAGGCAAAAGTCATGTCGAGTGTTGAGGAGTCCTCATTAGTCGAATCCAAACTCATACCATCCCTAGGTTTGACTTATGAGCCCTCACCCGAACCACGAACACCGAAGGAAAGAGTAATTCATCCTTCGGAGTTCCCTATCAATTTCGAGGATCATGGCAATACCTCGAAACTCTTTGGGCACGAAAAGCTTACACTTCCTTCAGAGGAAGCTTCCCCTAGAGCTGAACCATCTGAGGAATGGTTGATGGAAGTGAAACATTCTTCTGAAGCAATTCGGATTCTTTCACCTTCCACAACCATGCCTTGTTCATTAAGGGGAACTATCATAGAAGCCCTGCACAACCCCACGGTCGAGACTAATATCATGTCAGAATTCCTTGCGGAAACCTTTTTGGGCAAAATGCCGCTAGTCTCGACCAACAAGCTCTTCAAAAGTCCGTCAGGACTCATCTTTGAGTGTTGTGGGATTGCTAGGGCCGTGCCGATCACAATTGACAAAACCGAGGTTCGCTTGGATTTCCACATCTTTGCCATCCTTGAATTCGATCTTCTTATAGGCTACCCTTTTGAAAAACTTTTTCAAGAAAAACCTTCCCATGGGAGCCTTAACAAAGAGTTTGGGAAAACTGCTTCCGCCACTCACCCAGAAATCCAAATGGCGAAGCATAATCCCAGCCATGACCCGTTCGAGGAGGTGAAGTTCATATCTCCGTTCGTTTCACCTAAGCTTGCTTATGAAACTGAGCGACCATCATCACCCTCGCTCGAACCCAAGCCATGTCCCTCTGGCCATCCAAACGTTGTTCTCGATGATGGTTGAGATTCAGCGTTGATCATACATGATGTATCTTTTGAGAAAGAAAACGTCTGTGCCATGGACATCCTGCTTGGTGTCACGTGCTCCTACGAGGATTCCAACCATCTCCTGATCCTCGTTTCAAAACTTTTTAGGAAGATGGTTGTGGATGCTTATGTTTATCATAAATACTGCAAATCCCGTAGTGCACTGTGGTACTAACCTTGCAGCTTGAACGACAATGTTTAAATGCTTGGTGGTGAAAGCTGGGAACTATACCACCATTGATAGCTGCAAGATGAAGTTCCCGCAGGTCGAGCTTGTAACCATAAACAAAGCACTGCTGGGAGATACCCCGGATTATCATAAAAAATATATATATAATTATCATAAAAAACTTTCTTTTCAATAAAAGCAAGAACATGTTGTCAAGATAGTATGCACCTTCGGGTATTCTTGGTCACTAACCATTCTAGATTGAGATTAAGAAGAACAAGGGACATACTATGCTGAAAAAAACATAGGTGCTACATGAACTATGCCCTCTGATGATCTTTGGGGATGGAACACACTCAAAAAGGAGACCCCGATCCTGCACACTTGACTTTTCACACAAAAGTCCAAGTGTGGGGGAGGATGGTGACAGTCTCGAGTTCCATACACACCAAAGACCATCCTGCTTAAAAAATAATAAAAAATGATGATGCTAGCTCTACCTTGCTATAAAAAAAATAACAATATATAAATTTAAGAAAAAAAACTAAATGTTCACCAACTCTTTTAACTCATACTTGTCTCCATTGGATATATCCTGCTCATACAAGTCCATACTTCCCTTGTTTATGAATTATGACTCTAGTTTCGGATTAACCAAGATTCAACTCCATGTTAAATTTTGATTAAAGATGGTGCTTAGGTTAAA
>JAHUYU010002498.1:0-21253 GCA_030439765.1 Tripidium arundinaceum | reverse complement strand
TTGGACACCCAACTATCGATAATTGATTTATTCGTTGGTTTGGATCCATTTGAATCCATTTTAGATAATTTTTAGCAGCTAGTAGATTGCAAAAACAAATTTTCACGTTTTTACTTACTTCTGTCCACATGGCCAACCATAGCAAATATGCATTATAAACAAAACTACAAATACATTCACCTTTTAGCTAGTGGGTTAAAACAGAAACACTATAATAGTTAACCAGCTAATTAGTTATGATTTACTACTATTAATCCGCCAACTATTTGCTTTTAATGAATTCCATCGGTACCTAAAATTGCTAATTGCCAAACAAAGTCAAGTAGAAAAACCGAGCCTTAATAATTTCTTCGGTCACAGCTTTGACTTTTACCTCTGGAAACAGCTTTGACGGAGTAGTAGTAGTGAGCTTGCCTGCTTGGACCATGGCCCCGGGGTTTTTTTTTCAAACAGAGTAGGTTCGTACGAATTTACGACCGAGGGTTTGTTTAGTTCTATAGAAAAGTGCACTATAAAAAAAAATTTTGTCACATCAAATTTATGATATATGTATGGAGTATTAAATGTGGGTAAAATAAAAAATTAATTGTACAGTTTGGTTGTACTTTGCGAGACGAACGTTTTAAGCCTAATTAATCAACGGTTGGACAATTATTATTAAATACAAATGAAATACACATTTCGCTACAGTAAATTTTAGCCCCCTAAGTTTAGTAACTAAACACAGCTGGAAAGACGAGCGCAAGGCCCCACTGTCAGAATAGCCATCTCTACTTCGCAGTCGCAAGAGGAGAGGGGCCATGGGCAGGCGGGCAGCCACCCAGCAGCATGATGAGCTGCCATCTTTGTACTGCTCCTCCCCTCCGGTGCGGCGGTGCCTTGCCCCGTACATACACACGGACACGGGCCGCGGTTAGCCGGCTACAGTCTCTTTTCCTGTACCCTCTTTTCTCTCCTCCGTCCTCTCCCTCTCGTCAGGCTATGGGTACTTTAAAACGATACTTTAGAGTTTTAGAGTATGAATATAGAGTAAAAACGGCTGTATTTGGTACTCTAAAATGATACTCTATCATTTCTCTCACTCTATATTTAGAGTAGTACAGTGCTTACTCTATAACTCTATAGTGGCGGACCCCACTAGCTAAACAAAGAGAAAAAATGCTATAACTCATAAACCAAAAATCCAAATTAAATTTTGATTGCACCATTAAATTCGTTTTAATAAATCCTTCAAAACTAGATCACACATGGATATATTTAGATAAAGTGACAAGTGGATCCTATAGTGGATAGAGGATGAATGGGTGCGGAAGAATTAAGTATAAAGAAGATAATCTTACTTATATAGATAATGAATATAGAGCTTCATGAGTACGGGTAGTCTTACGCGGACAGGAGGGCCTGGGAGGAGCCACAGCCATTATAATAGCACGCCATACGCCAAAAGCTCCACTGGAGACGAGCAGCTACTCCCTCCCACTGTCGCTCCTCCCAAGGACCCGCCCAAAGAATCCTTAGAATCCAAGAAAAACAGGGCGGAGGTCTGAGGGAGGAGGAGGAGCCGAGGAGGTGGTGCTGGAGGGGAAGACCAGTGTGTGAAGACCACAGTCTCGCACACTCGCACACCCAGTGTGTGCTGTGGTCTTCCTCTTTGACCACCTTCTTGGAGCGAGGAGTTTGGGGCCATGGGGAGGTGGTGGCCGGCTGCCCTGCTGGGCTGCGCAGTGGCGGTGGCCGTTCTGGCGGCCGCCGTGGAATGCGCGGTGACGTACGACAAGAAGGCGGTGCTGATTGATGGGCAGAGGCGGATTCTCTTCTCCGGATCCATACACTACCCCAGGAGCACCCCTGATGTAACTGCATTCTTCAAAATCTCTTCTTTTTTTTCCCTATCTTCCCCGGGGAGGTTCATGGCTGTGGTCTGCTGTTTCTTGTGAATGCTCTGGAAAGCAAATTGCTTTCCTACTTTAGTCGTCCCTCTTTCTTCCACGGTTAGTTTCTTGGATGGGGTTACAAAAGGGGTTTTGAGATTTTCTCGGGATGCTGTTTTTCTCCTCTTTTTTTTTCTCTTTTTTTTCTCATGCAAAGATGTTTCTTGGTTCTTCATTGCACTGCATTTGGGTGTTCTGGTGTTCTAAGCTAAGAAATTTTCGATCAAAGAAACTATTCTGGGTGGTTTTGTGGTAAATTTTACAATCTATTGGTTCTGAAGTGAGTGCTTCTTCATGCTTTTATTTTCAATCAGATGTGGGAAGGGCTGATTCAGAAGGCTAAAGATGGAGGCTTGGATGTGATTCAGACCTATGTCTTTTGGAATGGACATGAGCCTACGCCTGGAAATGTAAAAAATTTTACACCTCTCTGCTCTTTCATTCCGCTGCCATCATTATTAACTCATACAGGATTCGGATGGTGTTTTTTCGCTTCGCGTAGTACTATTTCGAAGAGAGGTACGATTTGGTCAGGTTCATAAAGACGGTCCAGAAGGCCGGGCTGTTTGTACATCTCCGCATCGGTCCCTACATTTGTGGCGAGTGGAACTTCGGGTATTTCTCCATTTCCTGAAATCACCTCCGTAAAATGGAGTATTACATTTTTCCAGTTCTGGTGTATATGGCTATATGCATGCAGTACTCCTGTCTATTGACTTCTATTGCGATGCATGCAATTTCGTAGTGGCTTCCCAGTTTGGTTGAAGTATGTACCAGGCATCAGCTTCAGGACAGACAACGAACCTTTCAAGGTCGGTCAGTGAAATCACCTCACCAACATTTTTCTGGATCTAGTTGGAGACACCTTTTCTTTTGTCATCATTGTAATGCTGCTCTCTGTTAGTGCAGACGGCAATGCAGGGTTTCACTGAGAAAATTGTGGGAATGATGAAGAGCGAAAACCTCTTTGCATCCCAAGGTGGCCCAATTATCCTCTCTCAGGCAAGTATAATCGTTTTCCTTAGGTTTGGTGCCAAGGTTTGGTGAGTTACTTCATATGGGGATAAGCAGTTGCCTAGTGGCTAGTACAACATGTTAATAGCTTAATATGCTTCAAGTTTTTTAACTATTGGTATTAGCAAATTTACAAGTCAGTGCTCTTGCTAGTTTGTGCTGTTACACCTTGAATCCTTCATACAAGTCTGAAACTAGCATTTGGTGGATAGTGATATCTAGTTGATACATCTTGATTTGCATGTCCCATTGTCCCCACTAGTTCATGTTATTCACTACTGGGGACATGCAAATTAATTTACATCTTAAATGATATTTCGTTGCACAGATTGAGAATGAGTATGGGCCAGAAGGCAAGGAGTTTGGTGCTGCAGGTCAGGCATATATCAACTGGGCAGCAAAGATGGCCATCGGATTGGGCACTGGTGTGCCGTGGGTGATGTGCAAGGAGGAGGATGCACCTGATCCAGTGGTACAGTAATCTTGCACTACACCAATAACTCCATTTGCATCGTATTATTTTTTGTCAATGGGTGGTCAAATTAGTAAAATGACCGCCATATGGTTCTGATAATGTGCCCAGGAGCTTGTCCGTTGTCTTTCTTTTCTTTCTGCAGTAGCATAATTCCTGCTAAAAAATGATGTTGTGGTTTCGATAGTCATAATAGGCGGCTCATCCCCTGTTCTAAATAATGTTACTTCTGATATTTATCCAAATGCTTACATCCTATTATATTAGTTGCATGATCCATAACAAGGAAACTGAATCTCAATGCATATCCTGCAAGCATTTGGAGGATCAAGATCAAATCAATGTCAGCTCACTTAATTTTGATTATGATGATTCTGTACTGTAGCATGCTGCATGCTATGTTTATAATTGTGTCTGTCTTGTAGAATCAGTTCTTGAAATTTGATTTGACTCCTAACAGATCAATGCGTGCAATGGTTTCTACTGTGATGCATTTTCTCCTAACAAGCCTTACAAGCCCACAATGTGGACTGAAGCTTGGAGTGGCTGGTAAGTTCTCTTTTCCTTTTTCTTTTTGGAATGTTACTCTTTTTTCAAATTATTGCTAGTGCAATATCCAATAGTCATTGATGTGTTCCAGATCTCTTCTGTTTCTGTTTAATCTTAGTGGCCATATGCATTAATATTTGCAACGTATGCCCTAAAATTGTTCACAACGTTTTAGGTTCACAGAATTTGGTGGGACCATCCGCCAACGACCTGTTGAAGATCTCGCATTTGCTGTTGCTCGATTTGTACAGAAGGGTGGTTCTTTTATCAATTACTACATGGTATGACATGAAAATGAAGCTGTTATATTGTTGTTAAGAAGTTTATCTATCATTTGGGAGATACTCATGGTTGGTGGTTTTCTTGTTTTTGTCGATAGTATCATGGAGGAACAAATTTTGGCCGCACTGCTGGGGGTCCCTTCATCACAACAAGCTATGATTATGATGCTCCAATTGATGAATACGGTAAGTTTACTAGGAGAATTTTTTTGGGTGACCATGACCTGTATATGTCACCATCTTTCTATCGATTAAAGTGTATAGTGCATCTATTTTTTTTAAATGCAGATACATATTCTAAGCATATTGGTGCCTATCCAGGCTTGCCTGTAACTGCATTTTGTAAAGTAAATTTCTTTTATAAGTTTGGTTATTTTCCATACTCATTCTATGCTTTGTTATGTCCAGGACTTGTTAGAGAACCAAAGCACAGTCATCTTAAAGAACTCCACAGAGCTGTTAAGTTATGTGAGCAGGCTTTGGTTTCTGTTGACCCAGCAATTACTACCCTTGGAACCATGCAAGAGGTATGTCTTGGTCAGCATTTCTCCTCACACAGTGATCTGTATATCATATATTGGTCGGTGTGTCACTTACATACATCTGTATCAGGCCCACGTCTTCCGATCTCCATCTGGTTGTGCAGCTTTCCTTGCAAACTACAATTCTAACTCCTATGCAAAAGTTGTGTTCAACAATGAGCAATACAGCCTGCCACCTTGGTCAATTAGCATCCTTCCTGATTGCAAGAATGTAGTTTTTAACAGTGCCACAGTAAGTTTCACTTGTGCTTATTTTCAGTATGGCACATTCTCCTCTTCTTGCATTTCCCCCCGTTTGTTCCCCAGAACTGTATGATGACCTGGCTTACCTGATTGCAATTGTTTGCCCCTGCAGGTTGGTGTTCAGACATCTCAGATGCAAATGTGGGGAGATGGTGCCTCATCAATGATGTGGGAGAGGTATGATGAGGAGGTTGATTCTCTGGCAGCTGCTCCATTGCTCACCACAAGTGGTTTGCTTGAGCAGCTTAACGTCACGAGAGACAGCAGTGACTATCTGTGGTACATAACCAGGTAATGATGTATCCATGTCTTGCAGATGTCTTACCAATTTGTATAAATGTATAATCTCCAATTGGTCCCTTTTCTTTCTGAGAGTTTATTTGGATTTCCTGATTCTGGGAGCCTGGGGCCTTTATTCTTTAGTCTTGCTCTACTTCTCAATATGGATGAGAATGCTTTTGTATCTGAAAATCTCTTATTGATGTCTACAGTGTTGACATAAGCCCATCTGAAAGCTTTCTACAAGGTGGTGGCAAGCCTCTGTCTCTCAGTGTGCTGTCTGCTGGTCACGCCTTGCATGTCTTTGTCAACGGACAACTTCAAGGTATCTACTGAGAAAGCCACCTGTTTCTGAACATTAGTTTCGTGGGACGTGATTTGTGAATCAGATCTTTTTATTTCACCCCCGTAGGTTCTGCTTATGGTACCAGGGAAGATCGAAGAATTAAATATAATGGCAATGCTAACCTTCGAGCTGGTACTAACAAAATTGCACTGCTGAGTGTTGCTTGTGGATTGCCGGTCCGTCCTTTCAGGCCAACCTAGCATGGAGAAAAGCAAGTTTAGCTTCTTTCTTGACAATAATTCATTGACAAAGGCATGTGGTGTCAAACATACCTGATAGGACCAAGTCTGCCAAGTAAGGTCTCGTGATCCTTCATTCAACCCATGAAGCACAACAGGACCACCAACACCAGTGTTCCATGTCTCATAATGCACTCCAACATTCTATATCAGGACAAAGATCTGAATAGTCATATACTAGGTTATAAGATGAGTAAATATAAATTGAAAGTGATGAAAGGACGGACCGGCAATCCACAAGCAACACTCAGCAGTGCAATTTTGTTAGTACCAGCTCGAAGGTTAGCATTGCCATTATATTTAATTCTTCGATCTTCCCTGGTACCATAAGCAGAACCTACGGGGGTGAAATAAAAAGATCTGATTCACAAATCACGTCCCACGAAACTAATGTTCAGAAACAGGTGGCTTTCTCAGTAGATACCTTGAAGTTGTCCGTTGACAAAGACATGCAAGGCGTGACCAGCAGACAGCACACTGAGAGACAGAGGCTTGCCACCACCTTGTAGAAAGCTTTCAGATGGGCTTATGTCAACACTGTAGACATCAATAAGAGATTTTCAGATACAAAAGCATTCTCATCCATATTGAGAAGTAGAGCAAGACTAAAGAATAAAGGCCCCAGGCTCCCAGAATCAGGAAATCCAAATAAACTCTCAGAAAGAAAAGGGACCAATTGGAGATTATACATTTATACAAATTGGTAAGACATCTGCAAGACATGGATACATCATTACCTGGTTATGTACCACAGATAGTCACTGCTGTCTCTCGTGACGTTAAGCTGCTCAAGCAAACCACTTGTGGTGAGCAATGGAGCAGCTGCCAGAGAATCAACCTCCTCATCATACCTCTCCCACATCATTGATGAGGCACCATCTCCCCACATTTGCATCTGAGATGTCTGAACACCAACCTGCAGGGGCAAACAATTGCAATCAGGTAAGCCAGGTCATCATACAGTTCTGGGGAACAAACGGGGGGAAATGCAAGAAGAGGAGAATGTGCCATACTGAAAATAAGCACAAGTGAAACTTACTGTGGCACTGTTAAAAACTACATTCTTGCAATCAGGAAGGATGCTAATTGACCAAGGTGGCAGGCTGTATTGCTCATTGTTGAACACAACTTTTGCATAGGAGTTAGAATTGTAGTTTGCAAGGAAAGCTGCACAACCAGATGGAGATCGGAAGACGTGGGCCTGATACAGATGTATGTAAGTGACACACCGACCAATATATGATATACAGATCACTGTGTGAGGAGAAATGCTGACCAAGACATACCTCTTGCATGGTTCCAAGGGTAGTAATTGCTGGGTCAACAGAAACCAAAGCCTGCTCACATAACTTAACAGCTCTGTGGAGTTCTTTAAGATGACTGTGCTTTGGTTCTCTAACAAGTCCTGGACATAACAAAGCATAGAATGAGTATGGAAAATAACCAAACTTATAAAAGAAATTTACTTTACAAAATGCAGTTACAGGCAAGCCTGGATAGGCACCAATATGCTTAGAATATGTATCTGCATTTAAAAAAAATAGATGCACTATACACTTTAATCGATAGAAAGATGGTGACATATACAGGTCATGGTCACCCAAAAAAATTCTCCTAGTAAACTTACCGTATTCATCAATTGGAGCATCATAATCATAGCTTGTTGTGATGAAGGGACCCCCAGCAGTGCGGCCAAAATTTGTTCCTCCATGATACTATCGACAAAAACAAGAAAACCACCAACCATGAGTATCTCCCAAATGATAGATAAACTTCTTAACAACAATATAACAGCTTCATTTTCATGTCATACCATGTAGTAATTGATAAAAGAACCACCCTTCTGTACAAATCGAGCAACAGCAAATGCGAGATCTTCAACAGGTCGTTGGCGGATGGTCCCACCAAATTCTGTGAACCTAAAACGTTGTGAACAATTTTAGGGCATACGTTGCAAATATTAATGCATATGGCCACTAAGATTAAACAGAAACAGAAGAGATCTGGAACACATCAATGACTATTGGATATTGCACTAGCAATAATTTGAAAAAAGAGTAACATTCCAAAAAGAAAAAGGAAAAGAGAACTTACCAGCCACTCCAAGCTTCAGTCCACATTGTGGGCTTGTAAGGCTTGTTAGGAGAAAATGCATCACAGTAGAAACCATTGCACGCATTGATCTGTTAGGAGTCAAATCAAATTTCAAGAACTGATTCTACAAGACAGACACAATTATAAACATAGCATGCAGCATGCTACAGTACAGAATCATCATAATCAAAATTAAGTGAGCTGACATTGATTTGATCTTGATCCTCCAAATGCTTGCAGGATATGCATTGAGATTCAGTTTCCTTGTTATGGATCATGCAACTAATATAATAGGATGTAAGCATTTGGATAAATATCAGAAGTAACATTATTTAGAACAGGGGATGAGCCGCCTATTATGACTATCGAAACCACAACATCATTTTTTAGCAGGAATTATGCTACTGCAGAAAGAAAAGAAAGACAACGGACAAGCTCCTGGGCACATTATCAGAACCATATGGCGGTCATTTTACTAATTTGACCACCCATTGACAAAAAATAATACGATGCAAATGGAGTTATTGGTGTAGTGCAAGATTACTGTACCACTGGATCAGGTGCATCCTCCTCCTTGCACATCACCCACGGCACACCAGTGCCCAATCCGATGGCCATCTTTGCTGCCCAGTTGATATATGCCTGACCTGCAGCACCAAACTCCTTGCCTTCTGGCCCATACTCATTCTCAATCTGTGCAACGAAATATCATTTAAGATGTAAATTAATTTGCATGTCCCCAGTAGTGAATAACATGAACTAGTGGGGACAATGGGACATGCAAATCAAGATGTATCAACTAGATATCACTATCCACCAAATGCTAGTTTCAGACTTGTATGAAGGATTCAAGGTGTAACAGCACAAACTAGCAAGAGCACTGACTTGTAAATTTGCTAATACCAATAGTTAAAAAACTTGAAGCATATTAAGCTATTAACATGTTGTACTAGCCACTAGGCAACTGCTTATCCCCATATGAAGTAACTCACCAAACCTTGGCACCAAACCTAAGGAAAACGATTATACTTGCCTGAGAGAGGATAATTGGGCCACCTTGGGATGCAAAGAGGTTTTCGCTCTTCATCATTCCCACAATTTTCTCAGTGAAACCCTGCATTGCCGTCTGCACTAACAGAGAGCAGCATTACAATGATGACAAAAGAAAAGGTGTCTCCAACTAGATCCAGAAAAATGTTGGTGAGGTGATTTCACTGACCGACCTTGAAAGGTTCGTTGTCTGTCCTGAAGCTGATGCCTGGTACATACTTCAACCAAACTGGGAAGCCACTACGAAATTGCATGCATCGCAATAGAAGTCAATAGACAGGAGTACTGCATGCATATAGCCATATACACCAGAACTGGAAAAATGTAATACTCCATTTTACGGAGGTGATTTCAGGAAATGGAGAAATACCCGAAGTTCCACTCGCCACAAATGTAGGGACCGATGCGGAGATGTACAAACAGCCCGGCCTTCTGGACCGTCTTTATGAACCTGACCAAATCGTACCTCTCTTCGAAATAGTACTACGCGAAGCGAAAAAACACCATCCGAATCCTGTATGAGTTAATAATGATGGCAGCGGAATGAAAGAGCAGAGAGGTGTAAAATTTTTTACATTTCCAGGCGTAGGCTCATGTCCATTCCAAAAGACATAGGTCTGAATCACATCCAAGCCTCCATCTTTAGCCTTCTGAATCAGCCCTTCCCACATCTGATTGAAAATAAAAGCATGAAGAAGCACTCACTTCAGAACCAATAGATTGTAAAATTTACCACAAAACCACCCAGAATAGTTTCTTTGATCGAAAATTTCTTAGCTTAGAACACCAGAACACCCAAATGCAGTGCAATGAAGAACCAAGAAACATCTTTGCATGAGAAAAAAAAGAGAAAAAAAAAGAGGAGAAAAACAGCATCCCGAGAAAATCTCAAAACCCCTTTTGTAACCCCATCCAAGAAACTAACCGTGGAAGAAAGAGGGACGACTAAAGTAGGAAAGCAATTTGCTTTCCAGAGCATTCACAAGAAACAGCAGACCACAGCCATGAACCTCCCCGGGGAAGATAGGGAAAAAAAAGAAGAGATTTTGAAGAATGCAGTTACATCAGGGGTGCTCCTGGGGTAGTGTATGGATCCGGAGAAGAGAATCCGCCTCTGCCCATCAATCAGCACCGCCTTCTTGTCGTACGTCACCGCGCATTCCACGGCGGCCGCCAGAACGGCCACCGCCACTGCGCAGCCCAGCAGGGCAGCCGGCCACCACCTCCCCATGGCCCCCAAACTCCTCGCTCCAAGAAGGTGGTCAAAGAGGAAGACCACAGCACACACTGGGTGTGCGAGTGTGCGAGACTGTGGTCTTCACACACTGGTCTCCCCTCCAGCACCACCTCCTCGGCTCCTCCTCCTCCCTCAGACCTCCGCCCTGTTTTTCTTGGATTCTAAGGATTCTTTGGGCGGGTCCTTGGGAGGAGCGACAGGTGGGAGGGAGTAGCTGCTCGTCTCAGTGGAGCTTTTGGCGTAATGGCGTGCTATTATAATGGCTGTGGCTCCTCCCAGGCCCTCCTGTCCGCGTAAGACTACCCGTACTCATGAAGCTCTATATTCATTATCTATATAAGTAAGATTATCTTCTTTATACTTAATTCTTCCGCACCCATTCATCCTCTATCCACTATAGGATCCACTTGTCACTTTATCTAAATATATCCATGTGTGATCTAGTTTTGAAGGATTTATTAAAACGAATTTAATGGTGCAATCAAAATTTAATTTGGATTTTTGGTTTATGAGTTATAGCATTTTTTCTCTTTGTTTAGCTAGTGGGGTCCGCCACTATAGAGTTATAGAGTAAGCACTGTCTACTCTAAATATAGAGTGAGAGAAATGATAGAGTATCATTTTAGAGTACCAAATACAGCCGTTTTTACTCTATATTCATACTCTAAAACTCTAAAGTATCGTTTTAAAGTACCCATAGCCTGACGAGAGGGAGAGGACGGAGGAGAGAAAAGAGGGTACAGGAAAAGAGACTGTAGCCGGCTAACCGCGGCCCGTGTCCGTGTGTATGTACGGGGCAAGGCACCGCCGCACCGGAGGGGAGGAGCAGTACAAAGATGGCAGCTCATCATGCTGCTGGGTGGCTGCCCGCCTGCCCATGGCCCCTCTCCTCTTGCGACTGCGAAGTAGAGATGGCTATTCTGACAGTGGGGCCTTGCGCTCGTCTTTCCAGCTGTGTTTAGTTACTAAACTTAGGGGGCTAAAATTTACTGTAGCGAAATGTGTATTTCATTTGTATTTAATAATAATTGTCCAACCGTTGATTAATTAGGCTTAAAACGTTCGTCTCGCAAAGTACAACCAAACTGTACAATTAATTTTTTATTTTACCCACATTTAATACTCCATACATATATCATAAATTTGATGTGACAAAATTTTTTTTTATAGTGCACTTTTCTATAGAACTAAACAAACCCTCGGTCGTAAATTCGTACGAACCTACTCTGTTTGAAAAAAAACCCCGGGGGGCCTGGTCCAAGCAGGCAAGCTCACTACTACTACTCCGTCAAAAGCTGTTTCCAGAGGTAAAAGTCAAAGCTGTGACCGAAGAAATTATTAAGGCTCGGTTTTTCTACTTGACTTTGTTTGGCAATTAGCAATTTTAGGTACCGATGGAATTCATTAAAAGCAAATAGTTGGCGGATTAATAGTAGTAAATCATAACTAATTAGCTGGTTAACTATTATAGTGTTTCTGTTTTAACCCACTAGCTAAAAGGTGAATGTATTTGTAGTTTTGTTTATAATGCATATTTGCTATGGTTGGCCATGTGGACAGAAGTAAGTAAAAACGTGAAAATTGTTTTTGCAATCTATAGCTGCTATGAACTAGGTTGAGAATTGGGAAGATAGTTAAATAGGAGTAGTTGTTAGTTGGGTGTCCAACTATCGATTAATTGATTTATTAGTTGGGTTTGGATCCATTTGAATCCATTTTAGATAATTTTTAGCAGCTGACTACTCCCTCCGTCCCCAAATAAATCAATTTCTATGATCGTGCCAGTCAAATTTTCTTAAGTTTGATTAACTTTATAGGAAAGAGTAACAACATTTATGTATATAATGAGCACCTTATGAAAATATATTGTATGGTATGTAAATCTAATGATACTAATTTGATACCATAAAGTTTAACCTTTTTTCTAGAAATTCAATCAAAGTTTAAAAGGTTTGACTTAAGATAACTCTAAGAATCTATTTATTCAGGGACAGAGGCAGTATTAGGGGTCCGTTTGGTTATTTTCCATACTCATTCTATGCTTTGTTATGTCCAGGACTTGTTAGAGAACCAAAGCACAGTCATCTTAAAGAACTCCCCAGAGCTGTTAAGTTATGTGAGCAGGCTTTGGTTTCTGTTGACCCAGCAATTACTACCCTTGGAACCATGCAAGAGGTATGTCTTGGTCAGCATTTCTCCTCACACAGTGATCTGTATATCATATATTGGTCGGTGTGTCACTTACATACATCTGTATCAGGCCCACGTCTTCCGATCTCCATCTGAAAGCTTTCTACAAGGTGGTGGCAAGCCTCTGTCTCTCAGTGTGCTGTCTGCTGGTCACGCCTTGCATGTCTTTGTCAACGGACAACTTCAAGGTATCTACTGAGAAAGCCACCTGTTTCTGAACATTAGTTTCGTGGGACGTGATTTGTGAATCAGATCTTTTTATTTCACCCCCGTAGGTTCTGCTTATGGTACCAGGGAAGATCGAAGAAAGACAAGGGACCAATTGGAGATTATGACATTTATACCAATTGGTAAGACATCTGCAAGACATGGATACATCATTACCTGGTTATGTACCACAGATAGTCACTGCTGTCTCTCGTGACGTTAAGCTGCTCAAGCAAACCACTTGGGGTGAGCAATGGAGCAGCTGCCAGAGAATCAACCTCCTCATCATACTCTCCCACATCAAGTGATGAGGCACCATCTCCCCACATTTGCATCTGAGAGTCTGAACACCAACCTGCAGGGGCAAACAATTGCAATCAGGTAAGCCAGGTCATCATACAGTTCTGGGGAACAAACGGGGGGAAATGCAAGAAGAGGAGAATGTGCCATACTGAAAATAAGCACAAGTGAACTTACTGTGGCACTGTTAAAACCTACATTCTTGCAATCAGGAAGGATGCTAATTGACCAAGGTGGCAGGCTGTATTGCTCATTGTTGAACACAACTTTTGCATAGGAGTTAGAATTGTAGTTTGCAAGGAAAGCTGCACAACCAGATGGAGATCGGAAGACGTGGGCCTGATACAGATGTATGTAAGTGACACACCGACCAATATATGATATACAGATCACTGTGTGAGGAGAAATGCTGACCAAGACATACCTCTTGCATGGTTCCCAAGGGTAGTAATTGCTGGGTCAACAGAACCAAAGCCTGCTCACATAACTTAACAGCTCTGTGGAGTTCTTTAAGATGACTGTGCTTTGGTTCTCTAACAAGTCCTGGACATAACAAAGCATAGAATGAGTATGGAAAATAACCAAACGGACCCTAATACTGCCTCTGTCCCTGAATAAATAGATTCTTAGAGTTATCTTAAGTCAACCTTTTAAACTTTGATTGAATTTCTAGAAAAAAGGTTAAACTTTATGGTATCAAATTAGTATCATTAGATTTACATACCATACAATATATTTTCATAAGGTGCTCATTATTTAACATAAATGTTGTACTCTTTCCTATAAAGTTAATCAAACTTAAGAAAATTTGACTGGCACGGATCATAGAAATTGATTATTTGGGGACGAGGGAGTAGTCAGCTGCTAAAAATTATCTAAAATGGATTCAAATGGATCCAAACCCAACTAATAATCATTAGAATCGATAGTTGGACACCCAACTAACAACCTACTCCTATTTAACTATCTATCCCCATATGAAGTACTCACCAAACCTTGGCACCAACCTAAGGAAAACGATTATACTTGCCTGAGAGAGGATAATTGGGCCACCTTGGGATGCAAAGAGGTTTCGCTCTTCATCATTGCCCCACTATTTCTCAGTGAAACCCCTGCATTGCCGTCTGCACTAACAGAGAGCAGCATTACAATGATGGACAAAAGAAAAGGTGTCTCCAACGAATCCAGAAAAATGTTGGTGAGGTGATTTCACTGACCGACCTTGAAAGGTTCGTTGTCTGTCCTGAAGCTGATGCCTGGTACATACTTCACCAAACTGGGAAGCCACTACGAATAGGCATGCATCGCATAGAAGTCATAGACAGGAGTACTGCAGCATATAGCCATATACACCAGACTGGAAAAATGGAATACCCATTTTACGGAGGTGAGTTCAGGAAATGGAGAATACCCGAAGTTCCACTCGCCACAAATGTAGGACCGATGCGGAGATGTACAAACAGCCCGGCCGTCTGGACCGTCTTTATGACCTGACCCAATCGTACCTCTCTCGAAAGAGTACTACGCGAAGCGAAAAACACCATCCGAATCCTGATGAGTTAATAATGATGGCAGCGGAATGAAAGAGCAGAGAGGTGTAAAATTTTTACATTTCCAGGCGTAGGCTCATGTCCATTCCCAAAGACATAGGTCTGAATCACATCCAAGCCTCCATCTTTAGCCTTCTGAATCAGCCCTTCCACATCTGATAGAAAATAAAAGCATGAAGAAGCACTCACTCAGAACCAATAGATTGGAAAATTTCCACAAAACCACCCAGAATAGTTCTTTGATCGAAAATTTCTAGCTTAGAACACCAGAACACCCAAATGCAGTGCAATGAAGAACCAAGAAACATCTTTGCATGAGAAAAAAAAGAGAAAAAAAAAGAGGAGAACAAACAGCATCCCGAGAAAATCTCAAACCCCCTTTTGTAACCCCATCCAAGAAACTAACCGTGGAGAAAGAGGGACGACTAAAGTAGGAAAGCATTTTGCTTTCCAGAGCATTCACAAGAAACAGCAGACCACAGCCATGAACCTCCCCGGGGAAGATAGGGAAAAAAAAGAAGAGATTTTGAAGAATGCAGTTACATCAGGGGTGCTCCTGGGGGTAGTGTATGGATCCGGAGAAGAGAATCCGCCTCTGCCCATCAATCAGCACCGCCTTCTTGTCGTACGTCACCGCGCATTCCACGGCGGCCGCCAGAACGGCCACCGCCACTGCGCAGCCCAGCAGGGCAGCCGGCCACCACCTCCCCATGGCCCCAAACTCCTCGCTCCAAGAAGGTGGTCAAAGAGGAAGACCACAGCACACACTGGGTGTGCGAGTGTGCGAGACTGTGGTCTTCACACACTGGTCTTCCCCTCCAGCACCACCTCCTCGGCTCCTCCTCCTCCCTCAGACCTCCGCCCTGTTTTTCTTGGATTCTAAGGATTCTTTGGGCGGGTCCTTGGGAGGAGCGACAGTGGGAGGGAGTAGCTGCTCGTCTCCAGTGGAGCTTTTGGCGTATGGCGTGCTATTAATGGCTGTGGCTCCTCCCAGGCCCTCCTGTCCGCGTAAGACTACCCGTACTCATGAAGCTCTATATTCATTATCTATATAAGTAAGATTATCTTCTTTATACTTAATTCTTCCGCACCCATTCAGCCTCTATCCACTATAGGATCCACTTGTCACTTTATCTAAATATATCCATGTGTGATCTAGTTTTGAAGGATTTATTAAAACGAATTTAATGGTGCAATCAAAATTTAATTTGGATTTTTGGTTTATGAGTTATAGCATTTTTTCTCTTTGTTTAGCTAGTGGGGTCCGCCACTATAGAGTTATAGAGTAAGCACTGTACTACTCTAAATATAGAGTGAGAGAAATGATAGAGTATCATTTTAGAGTACCAAATACAGCCGTTTTTACTCTATATTCATACTCTAAAACTCTAAAGTATCGTTTTAAAGTACCCATAGCCTGACGAGAGGGAGAGGACGGAGGAGAGAAAAGAGGGTACAGGAAAAGAGACTGTAGCCGGCTAACCGCGGCCCGTGTCCGTGTGTATGTACGGGGCAAGGCACCGCCGCACCGGAGGGGAGGAGCAGTACAAAGATGGCAGCTCATCATGCTGCTGGGTGGCTGCCGCCTGCCCATGGCCCCTCTCCTCTTGCGACTGCGAAGTAGAGATGGCTATTCTGACAGTGGGGCCTTGCGCTCGTCTTTCCAGCTGTGTTTAGTTACTAACTTAGGGGGCTAAAATTTACTGTAGCGAAATGTGTATTTCATTTGTATTTAATAATAATTGTCCAACCGTTGATTAATTAGGCTTAAAACGTTCGTCTCGCAAAGTACAACCAAACTGTACAATTAATTTTTTATTTTACCCACATTTAATACTCCATACATATATCATAAATTTGATGTGACAAAATTTTTTTTATAGTGCACTTTTCTATAGAACTAAACAAACCCTCGGTCGTAAATTCGTACGAACCTACTCTGTTTGAAAAAAAAAACCCCGGGGGCCATGGTCCAAGCAGGCAAGCTCACTACTACTACTCCGTCAAAGCTGTTTCCAGAGGTAAAAGTCAAAGCTGTGACCGAAGAAATTATTAAGGCTCGGTTTTTCTACTTGACTTTGTTTGGCAATTAGCAATTTTAGGTACCGATGGAATTCATTAAAAGCAAATAGTTGGCGGATTATAGTAGTAAATCATAACTAATTAGCTGGTTAACTATTATAGTGTTTCTGTTTTAACCCACTAGCTAAAAGGTGAATGTATTTGTAGTTTTGTTTATAATGCATATTTGCTATGGTGGCCATGTGGACAGAAGTAAGTAAAAACGTGAAAATTTGTTTTTGCAATCTATAGCTGCTATGAACTAGGTTGAGAATTGGGATAGATAGTTAATAGGAGTAGTGTTAGTTGGGTGTCCAACTATCGATTAATTGATTTATTAGTTGGGTTTGGATCCATTTGAATCCATTTTAGATAATTTTTAGCAGCTGACTACTCCCTCCGTCCCCAAATAAATCAATTTTCTATGATCCGTGCCAGTCAAATTTTCTTAAGTTTGATTAACTTTATAGGAAAGAGTAACAACATTTATGTTATATAATGAGCACCTTATGAAAAATATTGCATGGTATGTAAATCTAATGATACTAATTTGATACCATAAAGTTTAACCTTTTTTCTAGAAATTCAATCAAAGGTTTATAAAGGTTTGACTTAAGATAACTCTAAGAATCTATTTATTCAGGGACAGAGGCAGTATTAGGGTCCGTTTGGTTATTTTCCATACTCATTCTATGCTTTGTTATGTCCAGGACTTGTTAGAGAACCAAAGCACAGTCATCTTAAAGAACTCCACAGAGCTGTTAAGTTATGTGAGCAGGCTTTGGTTTCTGTTGACCCAGCAATTACTACCCTTGGAACCATGCAAGAGGTATGTCTTGGTCAGCATTTCTCCTCACACAGTGATCTGTATATCATATATTGGTCGGTGTGTCACTTACATACATCTGTATCAGGCCCACGTCTTCCGATCTCCATCTGGTTGTGCAGCTTTCCTTGCAAACTACAATTCTAACTCCTATGCAAAAGTTGTGTTCAACAATGAGCAATACAGCCTGCCACCTTGGTCAATTAGCATCCTTCCTGATTGCAAGAATGTAGTTTTTAACAGTGCCACAGTAAGTTTCACTTGTGCTTATTTTCAGTATGGCACATTCTCCTCTTCTTGCATTTCCCCCCGTTTGTTCCCCAGAACTGTATGATGACCTGGCTTACCTGATTGCAATTGTTTGCCCCTGCAGGTTGGTGTTCAGACATCTCAGATGCAAATGTGGGGAGATGGTGCCTCATCAATGATGTGGGAGAGGTATGATGAGGAGGTTGATTCTCTGGCAGCTGCTCCATTGCTCACCACAAGTGGTTTGCTTGAGCAGCTTAACGTCACGAGAGACAGCAGTGACTATCTGTGGTACATAACCAGGTAATGATGTATCCATGTCTTGCAGATGTCTTACCAATTTGTATAATGTATAATCTCCAATTGGTCCCTTTTCTTTCTTCGATCTTCCCTGGTACCATAAGCAGAACCTACGGGGGTGAAATAAAAAGATCTGATTCACAAATCACGTCCCACGAAACTAATGTTCAGAAACAGGTGGCTTTCTCAGTAGATACCTTGAAGTTGTCCGTTGACAAAGACATGCAAGGCGTGACCAGCAGACAGCACACTGAGAGACAGAGGCTTGCCACCACCTTGTAGAAAGCTTTCAGATGGAGATCGGAAGACGTGGGCCTGATACAGATGTATGTAAGTGACACACCGACCATATATGATATACAGATCACTGTGTGAGGAGAAATGCTGACCAAGACAATACCTCTTGCATGGTTCCAAGGGTAGTAATTGCTGGGTCACAGGAAACCAAAGCCTGCTCACATAACTTAACAGCTCTGTGGAGTTCTTTAAGATGACTGTGCTTTGGTTCTCTAACAAGTCCTGGACATAACAAAGCATAGAATGAGTATGGAAATAACCAAACGGACCCTAATACTGCCTCTGTCCCTGAATAAATAGATTCTTAGAGGTATCTTAAGTCAAACCTTTTAAACTTTGATTGAATTTCTAGAAAAAAGGTTAAACTTTATGGTATCAAATTAGTATCATTAGATTTACATACCATACAATATATTTTCATAAGGTGCTCATTATATAACATAAATGTTGTTACTCTTTCCTATAAAGTTAATCAAACTTAAGAAATTTGACTGGCACGGATCATAGAAATTGATTTATTTGGGGACGGAGGGAGTAGTCAGCTGCTAAAAATTATCTAAAATGGATTCAAATGGATCCAAACCCAACTAATAATCAATTAATCGATAGTTGGACACCCAACTAACAACTACTCCTATTAACTATCTATCCCAATTCTCAACCTAGTTCATAGCAGCTATAGATTGCAAAAAACAAATTTTCACGTTTTTACTTACTTCTGTCCACATGGCCAACCATAGCAAATATGCATTATAAACAAAACTACAAATACATTCACCTTTTAGCTAGTGGGTTAAAACAGAAACACTATAATAGTTAACCAGCTAATTAGTTATGATTTACTACTATTAATCCGCCAACTATTTGCTTTTAATGAATTCCATCGGTACCTAAAATTGCTAATTGCCAAACAAAGTCAAGTAGAAAAACCGAGCCTTAATAATTTCTTCGGTCACAGCTTTGACTTTTACCTCTGGAAACAGCTTTGACGGAGTAGTAGTAGTGAGCTTGCCTGCTTGGACCATGGCCCCCGGGGTTTTTTTTCAAACAGAGTAGGTTCGTACGAATTTACGACCGAGGGTTTGTTTAGTTCTATAGAAAAGTGCACTATATAAAAAAAATTTTGTCACATCAAATTTATGATATATGTATGGAGTATTAAATGTGGGTAAAATAAAAAATTAATTGTACAGTTTGGTTGTACTTTGCGAGACGAACGTTTTAAGCCTAATTAATCAACGGTTGGACAATTATTATTAAATACAAATGAAATACACATTTCGCTACAGTAAATTTTAGCCCCCTAAGTTTAGTAACTAAACACAGCTGGGAAAGACGAGCGCAAGGCCCCACTGTCAGAATAGCCATCTCTACTTCGCAGTCGCAAGAGGAGAGGGGCCATGGGCAGGCGGGCAGCCACCCAGCAGCATGATGAGCTGCCATCTTTGTACTGCTCCTCCCCTCCGGTGCGGCGGTGCCTTGCCCCGTACATACACACGGACACGGGCCGCGGTTAGCCGGCTACAGTCTCTTTCCTGTACCCTCTTTTCTCTCCTCCGTCCTCTCCCTCTCGTCAGGCTATGGGTACTTTAAAACGATACTTTAGAGTTTTAGAGTATGAATATAGAGTAAAACGGCTGTATTTGGTACTCTAAAATGATACTCTATCATTTCTCTCACTCTATATTTAGAGTAGTACAGTGCTTACTCTATAACTCTATAGTGGCGGACCCCACTAGCTAAACAAAGAGAAAAAATGCTATACTCATAAACCAAAAATCCAAATTAAATTTTGATTGCACCATTAAATTCGTTTTAATAAATCCTTCAAAACTAGATCACACATGGATATATTTAGATAAAGTGACAAGTGGATCCTATAGTGGATAGAGGATGAATGGGTGCGGAAGAATTAAGTATAAAGAAGATAATCTTACTTATATAGATAATGAATATAGAGCTTCATGAGTACGGGTAGTCTTACGCGGACAGGAGGGCCTGGGAGGAGCCACAGCCATTATAATAGCACGCCATACGCCAAAAGCTCCACTGGAGACGAGCAGCTACTCCCTCCCACTGTCGCTCCTCCCAAGACCCGCCCAAAGAATCCTTAGAATCCAAGAAAAACAGGGCGGAGGTCTGAGGGAGGAGGAGGAGCCGAGGAGGTGGTGCTGGAGGGGAAGACCAGTGTGTGAAGACCACAGTCTCGCACACTCGCACACCCAGTGTGTGCTGTGGTCTTCCTCTTTGACCACCTTCTTGGAGCGAGGAGTTTGGGGCCATGGGGAGGTGGTGGCCGGCTGCCCTGCTGGGCTGCGCAGTGGCGGTGGCCGTTCTGGCGGCCGCCGTGGAATGCGCGGTGACGTACGACAAGAAGGCGGTGCTGATTGATGGGCAGAGGCGGATTCTCTTCTCCGGATCCATACACTACCCCAGGAGCACCCCTGATGTAACTGCATTCTTCAAAATCTCTTCTTTTTTTTCCCTATCTCCCCGGGGAGGTTCATGGCTGTGGTCTGCTGTTTCTTGTGAATGCTCTGGAAAGCAAATTGCTTTCCTACTTTAGTCGTCCCTCTTTCTTCCACGGTTAGTTTCTTGGATGGGGTTACAAAAGGGGTTTTGAGATTTTCTCGGGATGCTGTTTTTCTCCTCTTTTTTTTCTCTTTTTTTTCTCATGCAAAGATGTTTCTTGGTTCTTCATTGCACTGCATTTGGGTGTTCTGGTGTTCTAAGCTAAGAAATTTTCGATCAAAGAAACTATTCTGGGTGGTTTTGTGGTAAATTTTACAATCTATTGGTTCTGAAGTGAGTGCTTCTTCATGCTTTTATTTTCAATCAGATGTGGGAAGGGCTGATTCAGAAGGCTAAAGATGGAGGCTTGGATGTGATTCAGACCTATGTCTTTTGGAATGGACATGAGCCTACGCCTGGAAATGTAAAAATTTTACACCTCTCTGCTCTTTCATTCCGCTGCCATCATTATTAACTCATACCAC
>JAHUYU010001504.1:0-21064 GCA_030439765.1 Tripidium arundinaceum | reverse complement strand
CAGTGCCCAGGCGGCAGTGCCGCAGGTTGTTGCTAATGAATTTGTGAAGTTGGTTTTGACAGGCCCTATTCACCCCCCTCTAGGCCTTACCAGATCCTTACACTCATCCTTACCCTCCATGAAAAACACCCAAGAGTACCTCAAAAAGTCATCAACAACCACAAACACATACCACTTCCTACCCTCCGAGCGTACCCTAGCTGGCCCAACTGTATCCATGTGCAACAGCTCAACGGGTCGCTTAGTCATCACTTTGTTTACCGAGGGGTAAGAAGCAGCCACCATCTTACCATGACGACAGGGGTGGCACACAAGATCTTTCTCAAATTTCAACTTGGGCAATCCTTGGATGAGACCAAGTGAACTCAACCTAGCAAGTAGATCAAACTTCAAATGCCTAGCCTCCTATGCCACTTCCAAAGCTCAGAGGAAGAATCAGCCACAAGACATCGTGAAAAGCCAAAGGACTGCGAGAAATCAGCTTGAAAGACTTGGCCAAATGTGGTAATCCGACAAACAAGATTCCCCTGATAATCCAAAACACGAGACAAGCCTTTCTTAGAGCGCACTTCAACCCGTCCTCAATGAGTTGTGAAACAGAAAGTAAATTGAAATGCAAGTTCGAAACCAGCGCAACATCCTTGAGAACAAAACTCTTGTTAACCTGAATGGTTCCACGAGAGACCACCTTACCTTTGCTATTATCCCTGAATGTGATGTACTCCTTTCCTTGCATGGGTCAAGGATGGAGAACCATTTTGAGTTTCCGGTCATGTGGCGCGAACAGTCGGAATCAAAGAGACACGTGTTCTCCAGGCCTTCGTCCTGCTCAATAGAAAGACATAGGGTGAGCAAACGACACAACACTGGGGTTAGTAAACTATAAAGCATACCAGTGTTGAGCCATTTGCTCAGAAAGAGGGTCAGCAGAAAAACCACTCAACCTACGCCTAGGGGGGAAGCGATCACCACAAAAGAAAAAACGGGGTCCGCTATGGGGGTAAAAGCCAAAGCCCCTGCCACGGGGTCCATAGTTAACAAAACTTGGATCCCACCGGCCACGACCACCATGGGGCCTAGCACCTTGAGGCATTGGGCGTCTTGGTCTAGCAGCACGCGTCTGAATAGGTGGAGCATGTACACATGGGAAGGGTGGTACATGTCCCAGTTGTTCATCTCCACCTCACGCCTCTCATCCCTCTTTCTCCTAAAACAGAACTCGGCCAAGTGACCATCCCTATGGCAATACTCACAGTGATACCTCACCACTCTCTTGGGTTGTTGGTTCACTCTCTGGTGGGTGTGATTCACTCTTGGTGGAGGCTTTTGAGCTCTTGGAGGGGCTTCTCTAGGATTCTAGGAAGTGTGTCCAAAGGATTTTTCAGGTGATTAGGCTTGGGATCCACTCTTGTTTTTGAGGTGGGGCTTTAGGAGGTTCTTCAAACACTCCATCCTTGGTGGTTGGGTTCGTAGGCTTGGGTGGAGTGATTTTGATCAGTTTGGGGGTAGTGGAGGGGTTTGGTTTTGTGACAGAACTGCCTGATTTAATGCGCTCCCGAGGGGTACTTGTCTTCTATTAGACACTAAGTACCCAGGTGAGCGCAATAAGCCACATAGTTCTGTCGAGCACACCCCATGGGAGAACTTGAAACAATCCACGTTTGCATCTAGGAACCAACGATAGAGTTTGAAATTCATTATTACAGACCATGTTCGGAGTGCAGAAAATAAATTAACTGAACATAAAACAACTAAGCGAAAGCGATACAAGGATCCTTACTGTGCCCACCAGAAGAATCCTCTCACACAGATGGAGCCAACTCAACTAATCAGTACTTGCAACAGGGTAAATAAAACCCTGAGTACACAATGTACTTTGCAAGACTTACCCGACTAGGTGGGAATAATTTCCTGACTCTCAAGAGGATGATGGGGCTATTTGATTTGCTGGTTTATGTAACTTTGCAGAAAGCATTACTAAAGGTGCATCCTATATTTAATTTTTAGCAGTCATGATTAGTTCGTTAGCTAACCATTCTAGGTAAGCACATGTACTACTTTCAAGCATGTTGTAAGCAATCAGAATCATTTTAGTTTCATCATCCATGTTCCAGTTCTTACTACGGGCTGGACCACAGTCAAGTAGGTACTGTCTCAAAGAAACGGCGATTCGCGAACCAATGTATCCCTGCTGGGTACCCCAAACACATGCCTTGTCTGAACCCAAAAGCACAGACAAGACTAGCCCTTCCCAAACCTGTCACAGGCTCTAGCGTCCCCGCCCAACTTGGACTCCATTGCCCAACCATGCGGTCTATGCGGCAGTTTGGTGCCCTTGGGACTCCACCTGTCCTCGCCTCCATACCAGGTCGGCCCAGAAGGAGCCAGAACCCATGACAAGTAAGGTACACAAGCCTTCTCGCCCCCACATAGCAAGTATGTGAGTGGGACATTTAAAACCTGACTGCCATCCACAACAACGGATGGTCCTTAATGACTCAGTCAAGAAAACCATGCACCCAAGCCAAAGCCCTGTGGCCATAGGACCTGACTTGATGCACCAACCAGTAACCCAACAACCTTTCCTGTTTCCCGCCTGGCCACCAATTCTTTCCACCATTTTCATGTGAGGAATAAGTAACCTATTGTGAGCAACGGCAGGTCGCTCACGCTACCGATAGGTCCTAAGCATAGCAGCTAGTAGGACTCATAGGATAGTATTTTATGCATGTGGGTTTCATAAAATTCCTACAACGTAATGCACAAACATATATACGGTGAATACAGAAAATAGGGGTTTATGCACCGGGGCTTGCCTTGGGCAGGCTCAGTGTCAACAGAGTCAGTTAGCGGCTCCTGGGCCTCCTCCTACATGAGGACCTCCTCTTCATACTCCTCAACGATCTCCTCATACTCGGGCTCGTCGGTGATCACCTGCTCGATCGGCTCGTGCTCTATATGCATGCAAGGATGATGCAATAATTAAATGACAATTCGACAAGCGCAAACCAGCAAGCTAATCAATAGGAGTGAGCACCAACATTATATTAGTTCAAGCACAAGACAAAAAGAAACTTCTCTTAATTTATAAAAGTGATATTTATGCGAAATAATGATTGAGAGCAAGAACACTTTACAATTTAATCTATGACATATCCAGAGGCTACCAAAATTACAGGAGGTGCCTAACACTTATATAAACATGTTGTAAAAATTTCAGATTAAACCCATTTACCAATTAGCCATGAAAATTAACACAACATGTTTATATAAGTGTTAGGCACCTCCTGTAATTTGGTAGCCTCTGGATATGTCATAGATTAAATTGTAAAGTGTTTCTTGCTCTCAATCATTATTTCGCATAAATATCACTTTTATAAATTAAGAGAAGTTTCTTTTGTCTTGTGCTTGAACTAATATAATGTTGGTGCTCACTCCTATTGATTAGCTTGCTGGTTTGCGCTTGTCGAATTGTCATTTAATTATTGCATCATCCTTGCATGCATATAGAGCACGAGCCGATCGAGCAGGTGATCACCGACGAGCCCGAGTATGAGGAGATCGTTGAGGAGTATGAAGAGGAGGTCCTCATGTAGGAGGAGGCCCAGGAGCCGCTAACTGACTCTGTTGACACTGAGCCTGCCCAAGGCAAGCCCCGGTGCATAACCCCTATTTTCTGTATTCACCGTATTATGTTTGTGCATTACGTTGTAGGAATTTTATGAAACCCACATGCATAAAATACTATCCTATGAGTCCTACTAGCTGCTATGCTTAGGACCTATCGGTAGCGTGAGCGACCTGCCGTTGCTCACAATAGGTTACTTATTCCTCACATGAAAAATGGTGAAAGAATTGGTGGCCAGGCGGGAAACAGGAAAGGTTGTTGGGTTACTGGTTGGTGCATCAAGTCAGGTCCTATGGCCACAGGGCTTTGGCTTGGGTGCATGGTTTCTTGACTGAGTCAATTAAGGACCATCCGTTGTTGTGGATGGCAGTCAGGTTTTAAATGTCCCACTCACATACTTGCTATGTGGGGGCGAGAAGGCTTGTGTACCTTACTTGTCATGGGTTCTGGCTCCTTCTGGGCCGACTGGTATGGAGGCGAGGACAGGTGGAGTCCCAAGGGCACCAAACTGCCGCATAGACCGCATGGTTGGGCAATGGAGTCCAAGTTGGGCGGGGACGCTAGAGCCTGTGACAGGTTTGGGAAGGGCTAGTCTTGTCTGTGCTTTGGGGTTCAGACAAGGCATGTGTTTGGGTACCCAGCAGGATACATTGGTTCGCGAATCGCCGTTTCTTTGAGACAGTACCTACTTGACTGTGGTCCAGCCCGTAGTAAGAACTGGAACATGGATGATGAAACTAAAATGATTCTGATTGCTTACAACATGCTTGAAAGTAGTACATGTGCTTACCTAGAATGGTTAGCTAACGAACTAATCATGACTGCTAAAAATTAAATATAAGGATGCACCTTTAGTAATGCTTTCTGCAAAGTTACATAAACCAGCAAATCAAATAGCCCCATCATCCTCTTGAGAGTCAGGAAATTATTCCCACCTAGTCGGGTAAGTCTTGCAAAGTACATTGTGTACTCAGGGTTTTATTTACCCCTGTTGCAAGTACTGATTAGTTGAGTTGGCTCCATCTGTGTGAGAGGATTCTTCTGGTGGGCACAGTAAGGATCCTTGTATCGCTTTCGCTTAGTTGTTTTATGTTCAGTTAATTTATTTTCTGCACTCCGAACATGGTCTGTAATAATGAATTTCAAACTCTATCGTTGGTTCCTAGATGCAAACGTGGATTGTTTCAAGTTCTCCCATGGGGTGTGCTCGACAGAACTATGTGGCTTATTGCGCTCACCTGGGTACTTAGTGTCTAATAGAAGACAAGTACCCTCGGGAGCGCATTAAATCAGGCAGTTCTGTCACAAAACCAAACCCCTCCACTACCCCAAACTGATCAAAATCACTCCACCCAAGCCTACGAACCCAACCACCAAGGATGGAGTGTTTGAAGAACCTCCTAAAGCCCCACCTCAAAAACAAGAGTGGATCCCAAAGCCTAATCACCTGAAAAATCCCTTTGGACACACTTCCTAGAATCCCTAGAGAAGCCCCTCCAAGAGCTCAAAAGCCTCCACCAAGAGTGAATCACACCCACCAGAGAGTGAACCAACAACCCAAGAGAGTGGTGAGGTATCACTGTGAGTATTGCCATAGGGATGGTCACTTGGCCGAGTTCTGTTTTAGGAGAAAGAGGGATGAGAGGCGTGAGGTGGAGATGAACAACTGGGACATGTACCACCCTTCCATGGTGTACATGCTCCACCTATTCAGACGCGTGCTGCTAGACCAAGACGCCCAATGCCTCAAGGTGCTAGGCCCCATGGTGGTCGTGGCCGGTGGGATCCAAGTTTTGTTAACTATGGACCCCGTGGCAGGGGCTTTGGCTTTTACCCCCATAGCGGACCCCGTTTTTTCTTTTGTGGTGATCGCTTCCCCCCTAGGCGTAGGTTGAGTGGTTTTTCTGCTGACCCTCTTTCTGAGCAAATGGCTCAACACTGGTATGCTTTATAGTTTACTAACCCCAGTGTTGTGTCGTTTGCTCACCCTATGTCTTTCTATTGAGCAGGACGAAGGCCTGGAGAACACGTGTCTCTTTGATTCCGACTGTTCGCGCACATGACCGGAAACTCAAAATGGTTCTCCATCCTTGACCCATGCAAGGAAAGGAGTACATCACATTCAGGATAATAGCAAAGGTAAGGTGGTCTCTCGTGGAACCATTCAGGTTAACAAGAGTTTTGTTCTCAAGGATGTTGCGCTGGTTTCGAACTTGCATTTCAATTTACTTTCTGTTTCACAACTCATTGAGGACGGGTTTGAAGTGCGCTCTAAGAAAGGCTTGTCTCGTGTTTTGGATTATCAGGGGAATCTTGTTTGTCGGATTACCACATTTGGCCAAGTCTTTCAAGCTGATTTCTCGCAGTCCTTTGGCTTTTCACGATGTCTTGTGGCTGAATCTTCCTCTGAGCTTTGGAAGTGGCATAGGAGGCTAGGCCATTTGAAGTTTGATCTACTTGCTCACGAAGAAGAAGAGTATTTCCTATGGATAGATAGACTCTACTACATCCTAGAAGGCTCTGTAATTTCTAGATCTACTTTTCATTGGGCAGAATTTGAATTGTGACCTTGAGAAGGTCAGGTGTGCGCGGTGCCGCTCTGGGGCCGGCAGTGCATGGGACGACAGTGCCGGGCACCAGGCGACAGTGCCGCAGGTTGTTGCTAATGAATTTGTGAAGTTGGTTTTGACAGGCCCTATTCACCCCCCCTCTAGGCCTTACCAGATCCTTACACTCATCCTTACCCTCCATGAAAAACACCCAAGAGTACCTCAAAAAGTCATCAACAACCACAAACACATACCACTTCCTACCCTCCGAGCGTACCCTAGCTGGCCCAACTGTATCCATGTGCAACAGCTCAACGGGTCGCTTAGTCATCACTTTGTTTACCGAGGGGTAAGAAGCAGCCACCATCTTACCATGACGACAGGGGTGGCACACAAGATCTTTCTCAAATTTCAACTTGGGCAATCCTTGGATGAGACCAAGTGAACTCAACCTAGCAAGTAGATCAAACTTCAAATGGCCTAGCCTCCTATGCCACTTCCAAAGCTCAGAGGAAGATTCAGCCACAAGACATCGTGAAAAGCCAAAGGACTGCGAGAAATCAGCTTGAAAGACTTGGCCAAATGTGGTAATCCGACAAACAAGATTCCCCTGATAATCCAAAACACGAGACAAGCCTTTCTTAGAGCGCACTTCAAACCCGTCCTCAATGAGTTGTGAAACAGAAAGTAAATTGAAATGCAAGTTCGAAACCAGCGCAACATCCTTGAGAACAAAACTCTTGTTAACCTGAATGGTTCCACGAGAGACCACCTTACCTTTGCTATTATCCCTGAATGTGATGTACTCCTTTCCTTGCATGGGTCAAGGATGGAGAACCATTTTGAGTTTCCGGTCATGTGGCGCGAACAGTCGGAATCAAAGAGACACGTGTTCTCCAGGCCTTCGTCCTGCTCAATAGAAAGACATAGGGTGAGCAAACGACACAACACTGGGGTTAGTAAACTATAAAGCATACCAGTGTTGAGCCATTTGCTCAGAAAGAGGGTCAGCAGAAAAACCACTCAACCTACGCCTAGGGGGGAAGCGATCACCACAAAAGAAAAAACGGGGTCCGCTATGGGGGTAAAAGCCAAAGCCCCTGCCACGGGGTCCATAGTTAACAAAACTTGGATCCCACCGGCCCACGACCACCATGGGGCCTAGCACCTTGAGGCATTGGGCGTCTTGGTCTAGCAGCACGCGTCTGAATAGGTGGAGCATGTACACCATGGGAAGGGTGGTACATGTCCCAGTTGTTCATCTCCACCTCACGCCTCTCATCCCTCTTTCTCCTAAAACAGAACTCGGCCAAGTGACCATCCCTATGGCAATACTCACAGTGATACCTCACCACTCTCTTGGGTTGTTGGTTCACTCTCTGGTGGTGTGATTCACTCTTGGTGGAGGCTTTTGAGCTCTTGGAGGGGCTTCTCTAGGGATTCTAGGAAGTGTGTCCAAAGGATTTTTCAGGTGATTAGGCTTTGGGATCCACTCTTGTTTTTGAGGTGGGGCTTTAGGAGGTTCTTCAAACACTCCATCCTTGGTGGTTGGGTTCGTAGGCTTGGGTGGAGTGATTTTGATCAGTTTGGGGGTAGTGGAGGGGTTTGGTTTTGTGACAGAACTGCCTGATTTAATGCGCTCCCGAGGGTACTTGTCTTCTATTAGACACTAAGTACCCAGGTGAGCGCAATAAGCCACATAGTTCTGTCGAGCACACCCCATGGGAGAACTTGAAACAATCCACGTTTGCATCTAGGAACCAACGATAGAGTTTGAAATTCATTATTACAGACCATGTTCGGAGTGCAGAAAATAAATTAACTGAACATAAAACAACTAAGCGAAAGCGATACAAGGATCCTTACTGTGCCCACCAGAAGAATCCTCTCACACAGATGGAGCCAACTCAACTAATCAGTACTTGCAACAGGGGTAAATAAAACCCTGAGTACACAATGTACTTTGCAAGACTTACCCGACTAGGTGGGAATAATTTCCTGACTCTCAAGAGGATGATGGGGCTATTTGATTTGCTGGTTTATGTAACTTTGCAGAAAGCATTACTAAAGGTGCATCCTTATATTTAATTTTTAGCAGTCATGATTAGTTCGTTAGCTAACCATTCTAGGTAAGCACATGTACTACTTTCAAGCATGTTGTAAGCAATCAGAATCATTTTAGTTTCATCATCCATGTTCCAGTTCTTACTACGGGCTGGACCACAGTCAAGTAGGTACTGTCTCAAAGAAACGGCGATTCGCGAACCAATGTATCCCTGCTGGGTACCCCAAACACATGCCTTGTCTGAACCCAAAAGCACAGACAAGACTAGCCCTTCCCAAACCTGTCACAGGCTCTAGCGTCCCCGCCCAACTTGGACTCCATTGCCCAACCATGCGGTCTATGCGGCAGTTTGGTGCCCTTGGGACTCCACCTGTCCTCGCCTCCATACCAGTCGGCCCAGAAGGAGCCAGAACCCATGACAAGTAAGGTACACAAGCCTTCTCGCCCCCACATAGCAAGTATGTGAGTGGGACATTTAAAACCTGACTGCCATCCACAACAACGGATGGTCCTTAATTGACTCAGTCAAGAAACCATGCACCCAAGCCAAAGCCCTGTGGCCATAGGACCTGACTTGATGCACCAACCAGTAACCCAACAACCTTTCCTGTTTCCCGCCTGGCCACCAATTCTTTCCACCATTTTTCATGTGAGGAATAAGTAACCTATTGTGAGCAACGGCAGGTCGCTCACGCTACCGATAGGTCCTAAGCATAGCAGCTAGTAGGACTCATAGGATAGTATTTTATGCATGTGGGTTTCATAAAATTCCTACAACGTAATGCACAAACATATATACGGTGAATACAGAAAATAGGGGTTATGCACCGGGGCTTGCCTTGGGCAGGCTCAGTGTCAACAGAGTCAGTTAGCGGCTCCTGGCCTCCTCCTACATGAGGACCTCCTCTTCATACTCCTCAACGATCTCCTCATACTCGGGCTCGTCGGTGATCACCTGCTCGATCGGCTCGTGCTCTATATGCATGCAAGGATGATGCAATAATTAAATGACAATTCGACAAGCGCAAACCAGCAAGCTAATCAATAGGAGTGAGCACCAACATTATATTAGTTCAAGCACAAGACAAAAGAAACTTCTCTTAATTTATAAAAGTGATATTTATGCGAAATAATGATTGAGAGCAAGAACACTTTACAATTTAATCTATGACATATCCAGAGGCTACCAAAATTACAGGAGGTGCCTAACACTTATATAAACATGTTGTGTTAATTTTCATGGCTAATTGGTAAATGGGTTTAATCTGAAATTTTTACAACATGTTTATATAAGTGTTAGGCACCTCCTGTAATTTTGGTAGCCTCTGGATATGTCATAGATTAAATTGTAAAGTGTTCTTGCTCTCAATCATTATTTCGCATAAATATCACTTTTATAAATTAAGAGAAGTTTCTTTTGTCTTGTGCTTGAACTAATATAATGTTGGTGCTCACTCCTATTGATTAGCTTGCTGGTTTGCGCTTGTCGAATTGTCATTTAATTATTGCATCATCCTTGCATGCATATAGAGCACGAGCCGATCGAGCAGGTGATCACCGACGAGCCCGAGTATGAGGAGATCGTTGAGGAGTATGAAGAGGAGGTCCTCATGTAGGAGGAGGCCCAGGAGCCGCTAACTGACTCTGTTGACACTGAGCCTGCCCAAGGCAAGCCCCGGTGCATAACCCCTATTTTCTGTATTCACCGTATATATGTTTGTGCATTACGTTGTAGGAATTTTATGAAACCCACATGCATAAAATACTATCCTATGAGTCCTACTAGCTGCTATGCTTAGGACCTATCGGTAGCGTGAGCGACCTGCCGTTGCTCACAATAGGTTACTTATTCCTCACATGAAAAATGGTGGAAAGAATTGGTGGCCAGGCGGGAAACAGGAAAGGTTGTTGGGTTACTGGTTGGTGCATCAAGTCAGGTCCTATGGCCACAGGGCTTTGGCTTGGGTGCATGGTTTCTTGACTGAGTCAATTAAGGACCATCCGTTGTTGTGGATGGCAGTCAGGTTTTAAATGTCCCACTCACATACTTGCTATGTGGGGGCGAGAAGGCTTGTGTACCTTACTTGTCATGGGTTCTGGCTCCTTCTGGGCCGACTGGTATGGAGGCGAGGACAGGTGGAGTCCCAAGGGCACCAAACTGCCGCATAGACCGCATGGTTGGGCAATGGAGTCCAAGTTGGGCGGGGACGCTAGAGCCTGTGACAGGTTTGGGAAGGGCTAGTCTTGTCTGTGCTTTTGGGTTCAGACAAGGCATGTGTTTGGGGTACCCAGCAGGGATACATTGGTTCGCGAATCGCCGTTTCTTTGAGACAGTACCTACTTGACTGTGGTCCAGCCCGTAGTAAGAACTGGAACATGGATGATGAAACTAAAATGATTCTGATTGCTTACAACATGCTTGAAAGTAGTACATGTGCTTACCTAGAATGGTTAGCTAACGAACTAATCATGACTGCTAAAAATTAAATATAAGGATGCACCTTTAGTAATGCTTTCTGCAAAGTTACATAAACCAGCAAATCAAATAGCCCCATCATCCTCTTGAGAGTCAGGAAATTATTCCCACCTAGTCGGGTAAGTCTTGCAAAGTACATTGTGTACTCAGGGTTTTATTTACCCCTGTTGCAAGTACTGATTAGTTGAGTTGGCTCCATCTGTGTGAGAGGATTCTTCTGGTGGGCACAGTAAGGATCCTTGTATCGCTTTCGCTTAGTTGTTTTATGTTCAGTTAATTTATTTTCTGCACTCCGAACATGGTCTGTAATAATGAATTTCAAACTCTATCGTTGGTTCCTAGATGCAAACGTGGATTGTTTCAAGTTCTCCCATGGGGTGTGCTCGACAGAACTATGTGGCTTATTGCGCTCACCTGGGTACTTAGTGTCTAATAGAAGACAAGTACCCTCGGGAGCGCATTAAATCAGGCAGTTCTGTCACAAAACCAAACCCCTCCACTACCCCCAAACTGATCAAAATCACTCCACCCAAGCCTACGAACCCAACCACCAAGGATGGAGTGTTTGAAGAACCTCCTAAAGCCCCACCTCAAAAACAAGAGTGGATCCCAAAGCCTAATCACCTGAAAAATCCTTTGGACACACTTCCTAGAATCCCTAGAGAAGCCCCTCCAAGAGCTCAAAAGCCTCCACCAAGAGTGAATCACACCCACCAGAGAGTGAACCAACAACCCAAGAGAGTGGTGAGGTATCACTGTGAGTATTGCCATAGGGATGGTCACTTGGCCGAGTTCTGTTTTAGGAGAAAGAGGGATGAGAGGCGTGAGGTGGAGATGAACAACTGGGACATGTACCACCCTTCCCATGGTGTACATGCTCCACCTATTCAGACGCGTGCTGCTAGACCAAGACGCCCAATGCCTCAAGGTGCTAGGCCCCATGGTGGTCGTGGCCGGTGGGATCCAAGTTTTGTTAACTATGGACCCCGTGGCAGGGGCTTTGGCTTTTACCCCCATAGCGGACCCCGTTTTTTCTTTTGTGGTGATCGCTTCCCCCCTAGGCGTAGGTTGAGTGGTTTTTCTGCTGACCCTCTTTCTGAGCAAATGGCTCAACACTGGTATGCTTTATAGTTTACTAACCCCAGTGTTGTGTCGTTTGCTCACCCTATGTCTTTCTATTGAGCAGGACGAAGGCCTGGAGAACACGTGTCTCTTTGATTCCGACTGTTCGCGCCACATGACCGGAAACTCAAAATGGTTCTCCATCCTTGACCCATGCAAGGAAAGGAGTACATCACATTCAGGGATAATAGCAAAGGTAAGGTGGTCTCTCGTGGAACCATTCAGGTTAACAAGAGTTTTGTTCTCAAGGATGTTGCGCTGGTTTCGAACTTGCATTTCAATTTACTTTCTGTTTCACAACTCATTGAGGACGGGTTTGAAGTGCGCTCTAAGAAAGGCTTGTCTCGTGTTTTGGATTATCAGGGGAATCTTGTTTGTCGGATTACCACATTTGGCCAAGTCTTTCAAGCTGATTTCTCGCAGTCCTTTGGCTTTTCACGATGTCTTGTGGCTGAATCTTCCTCTGAGCTTTGGAAGTGGCATAGGAGGCTAGGCCATTTGAAGTTTGATCTACTTGCTAGGTTGAGTTCACTTGGTCTCATCCAAGGATTGCCCAAGTTGAAATTTGAGAAAGATCTTGTGTGCCACCCCTGTCGTCATGGTAAGATGGTGGCTGCTTCTTACCCCTCGGTAAACAAAGTGATGACTAAGCGACCCGTTGAGCTGTTGCACATGGATACAGTTGGGCCAGCTAGGGTACGCTCGGAGGGTAGGAAGTGGTATGTGTTTGTGGTTGTTGATGACTTTTTGAGGTACTCTTGGGTGTTTTTCATGGAGGGTAAGGATGAGTGTAAGGATCTGGTAAGGCCTAGAGGGGGGGTGAATAGGGCCTGTCAAAACCAACTTCACAAATTCATTAGCAACAACCTGCGGCACTGTCGCCTGGTGCCCGGCACTGTCGTCCCATGGCACTGCCGGCCCCAGAGCGGCACCGCCGCACACCTGACCTTCTCAAGGTCACAATTCAAATTCTGCCCAATGAAAAGTAGATCTAGAAATTACAGAGCCTTCTAGGATGTAGTAGAGTCTATCTATCCATAGGAAATACTCTTCTTCTTCGTGAGCAAGTAGACCATAGCCAAACCCTAGAAATCACCAACACACAACACAATAAACGAAGCAACATCACAAACACAAGAGACAAGTGATTTATCCCATGGTTCAGCTCGCCACCAAGGCTTGCCTAGTCCACGTTGTTGAGGAGAGCCACTAAGTCTTGGGTTTTCAACCCTTTCCTCGTTCTCAAGTCAAGAGAATGAACTCTTGAGATGAGGGGTGATTTCACTAACTTCTTGAGATGGTTACAAACCTCCCAGGCTACCACACAAGTTGGCAAGCTCATCGGGCGACGCTCTAGCCGGCTAGGAGCCTTGCTCCAAGAGTAACAAATGTAATCCACCGGCTTGAACGCGAACCAAGTGCTCTTGAGCTTGAGGAATAGTTGAGGTTGCTCTCTAATGAAGATTTTGAGCTTGAACTCTCAAGGAATCACAAGGATTTGCAAGGGAAAGAGTTGGAGAGCTTGAGAGCCTTCAATGGAGAGGGAGAGCCTAGTCTGAAGGTTGGTGGACGTGAATGAGTCGGGTGACCGTTGGAGGGGGTGATGGTTTGAAGTCATACCCTCTGTATTCCAACGGCTATAATTCAAGTCACGGTAGTGCCGCTCACCTGTGGCAGTGCCGCAGGGAGAGCGGCAGTGCCGCACAACCAAAGCAGCAGAGAAAGAAACAAGGAATAGCTGGCTGCTATGGCTGAGGAAAGAGGATGTTTTGGTTGAAGGATTGAGCACTTAGTTGCACGTTAAAGCATGTAGATTGCATCCCCCTTAATAGTACGACATTTCCTAAACTCAAATTCAATATATAAAATGAAATAAAGTCCTTTGAGTCCAACCCCGCGTGTCAAAAATAGTTTGGGGACACCACCAAATGTGTTGATCATCCTCATATCACTTTTACCTGCATATCATCTCGATAAATCTCATTAGCTCTCTAATTGCATGGTCATTATCACCAAAACCCACATTAGGGCTTGATTGCTCTTACAATGAGGCGTTTTCTTTGGTTCGAGACTTGATTCTTCGGTTGCAAACTGAGTTGCCTAAGAATGCCATGAGAGTTGTCCGCCGTGATAATGGCATTGAATTCAAAAATACTCAGTTTGAAACAGAAAGTAAATTGAAATGCAAGTTCGAAACCAGCGCAACATCCTTGAGAACAAAACTCTTGTTAACCTGAATGGTTCCACGAGAGACCACCTTACCTTTGCTATTATCCCTGAATGTGATGTACTCCTTTCCTTGCATGGGTCAAGGATGGAGAACCATTTTGAGTTTCCGGTCATGTGGCGCGAACAGTCGGAATCAAAGAGACACGTGTTCTCCAGGCCTTCGTCCTGCTCAATAGAAAGACATAGGGTGAGCAAACGACACAACACTGGGGTTAGTAAACTATAAAGCATACCAGTGTTGAGCCATTTGCTCAGAAAGAGGGTCAGCAGAAAAACCACTCAACCTACGCCTAGGGGGGAAGCGATCACCACAAAAGAAAAAACGGGGTCCGCTATGGGGGTAAAAGCCAAAGCCCCTGCCACGGGGTCCATAGTTAACAAAACTTGGATCCCACCGGCCACGACCACCATGGGGCCTAGCACCTTGAGGCATTGGGCGTCTTGGTCTAGCAGCACGCGTCTGAATAGGTGGAGCATGTACACCATGGGAAGGGTGGTACATGTCCCAGTTGTTCATCTCCACCTCACGCCTCTCATCCCTCTTTCTCCTAAAACAGAACTCGGCCAAGTGACCATCCCTATGGCAATACTCACAGTGATACCTCACCACTCTCTTGGGTTGTTGGTTCACTCTCTGGTGGGTGTGATTCACTCTTGGTGGAGGCTTTTGAGCTCTTGGAGGGGCTTCTCTAGGGATTCTAGGAAGTGTGTCCAAAGGATTTTTCAGGTGATTAGGCTTTGGGATCCACTCTTGTTTTTGAGGTGGGGCTTTAGGAGGTTCTTCAAACACTCCATCCTTGGTGGTTGGGTTCGTAGGCTTGGGTGGAGTGATTTTGATCAGTTTGGGGGTAGTGGAGGGGTTTGGTTTTGTGACAGAACTGCCTGATTTAATGCGCTCCCGAGGGTACTTGTCTTCTATTAGACACTAAGTACCCAGGTGAGCGCAATAAGCCACATAGTTCTGTCGAGCACACCCCATGGGAGAACTTGAAACAATCCACGTTTGCATCTAGGAACCAACGATAGAGTTTGAAATTCATTATTACAGACCATGTTCGGAGTGCAGAAAATAAATTAACTGAACATAAAACAACTAAGCGAAAGCGATACAAGGATCCTTACTGTGCCCACCAGAAGAATCCTCTCACACAGATGGAGCCAACTCAACTAATCAGTACTTGCAACAGGGGTAAATAAAACCCTGAGTACACAATGTACTTTGCAAGACTTACCCGACTAGGTGGGAATAATTTCCTGACTCTCAAGAGGATGATGGGGCTATTTGATTTGCTGGTTTATGTAACTTTGCAGAAAGCATTACTAAAGGTGCATCCTTATATTTAATTTTTAGCAGTCATGATTAGTTCGTTAGCTAACCATTCTAGGTAAGCACATGTACTACTTTCAAGCATGTTGTAAGCAATCAGAATCATTTTAGTTTCATCATCCATGTTCCAGTTCTTACTACGGGCTGGACCACAGTCAAGTAGGTACTGTCTCAAAGAAACGGCGATTCGCGAACCAATGTATCCCTGCTGGGTACCCCAAACACATGCCTTGTCTGAACCCAAAAGCACAGACAAGACTAGCCCTTCCCAAACCTGTCACAGGCTCTAGCGTCCCCGCCCAACTTGGACTCCATTGCCCAACCATGCGGTCTATGCGGCAGTTTGGTGCCCTTGGGACTCCACCTGTCCTCGCCTCCATACCAGTCGGCCCAGAAGGAGCCAGAACCCATGACAAGTAAGGTACACAAGCCTTCTCGCCCCCACATAGCAAGTATGTGAGTGGGACATTTAAAACCTGACTGCCATCCACAACAACGGATGGTCCTTAATTGACTCAGTCAAGAAACCATGCACCCAAGCCAAAGCCCTGTGGCCATAGGACCTGACTTGATGCACCAACCAGTAACCCAACAACCTTTCCTGTTTCCCGCCTGGCCACCAATTCTTTCCACCATTTTTCATGTGAGGAATAAGTAACCTATTGTGAGCAACGGCAGGTCGCTCACGCTACCGATAGGTCCTAAGCATAGCAGCTAGTAGGACTCATAGGATAGTATTTTATGCATGTGGGTTTCATAAAATTCCTACAACGTAATGCACAAACATATATACGGTGAATACAGAAAATAGGGGTTATGCACCGGGGCTTGCCTTGGGCAGGCTCAGTGTCAACAGAGTCAGTTAGCGGCTCCTGGGCCTCCTCCTACATGAGGACCTCCTCTTCATACTCCTCAACGATCTCCTCATACTCGGGCTCGTCGGTGATCACCTGCTCGATCGGCTCGTGCTCTATATGCATGCAAGGATGATGCAATAATTAAATGACAATTCGACAAGCGCAAACCAGCAAGCTAATCAATAGGAGTGAGCACCAACATTATATTAGTTCAAGCACAAGACAAAAGAAACTTCTCTTAATTTATAAAAGTGATATTTATGCGAAATAATGATTGAGAGCAAGAACACTTTACAATTTAATCTATGACATATCCAGAGGCTACCAAAATTACAGGAGGTGCCTAACACTTATATAAACATGTTGTAAAAATTTCAGATTAAACCCATTTACCAATTAGCCATGAAAATTAACACAACAATTATGGAAGCGTATTTAATAATTTATTGCAGGCCTAAAAATAATAAGAACTAGGTGCATTAAACTACTCTAACACACAGTACATATCACCAAGAGTCTAACAAAATTAATTTCACAATTTTGGACACCTACACAAATTTATATTGAAATTACAAGTTTGCAGGACTTATACAAAAGGAAAAACTGGGTTAAAACACTGGAAAAAGAAAAAGGCCGCGTGCTAACGCTTTGGTCTAGCGGCCCAGCTCGCGGCGGCCCGCGCGCGATAAAAAACGGCCCAGCCCGGCTTCCATCCTCGCGCGCTGGCCATTTTGCACAAAATCCCTCGCGATTTCAAACATTCACGCGGCCCAATTCAACACTACTACAAAAGAGTTGGAGCTTGCAACCAACCCCCCATACTTTTTTGTCTTCGCATCAGGGGGTCCCCAGACGCGGGCGCGAACGGCGCGGCGAGTAGCGCGGCCTCCGGTGGCTCTACCGGTCGGCGGGGGTCTCGTCGACGGCCGTGGAGTGGCTGGACGTCTACTCTAGGGATGCTCGCATGCCTGGGAGGTGATGTCGGGATCTGAGGGGCACTGCGACATAGCCGGCCACGGTGGCGGCCATTGCCGGGCAATTCACGGCGGCGACGCGGCTGTTCCGATGATTAACGATGACGGCGACCGAAACAAAAAGGCCGGGAGGCTGCAGGGGCTTACTGCGGGTACAGATGAGGGGTCGGTCGAGGCCAAGGATAGTCCGAGCAGGGCGACCGCGTGCGCGCGGGCGAAGCGGCGGCGCCCCGGGATTGACACGGCCGCGTCACCTCCTCTCTGGCAGGACCTCAGGTCAAACTAGGGCAAGCACGACTCCGGCAAGCACGACTCCGACAAGCGCAAGGGCAAGTACGAGTACACCTCCGGCAAGCACAAGTCCAGGGGGAGGTTCGACAAGGAGGCACTCAAGCATAAGTACCTCAAGAAGGCCAAGGCCCAGGAGCATGCCTTCCTCGCTTCCCTCAGCGACCTCGACATTGACTCAGGTGACGGTCACTCTTCTTCCTCTTCAAGCGACGACAAGTCCGAGAGGAAAGTCGCGGAGAAGCTGAACGGGTTGTGCTTGCCCTAGTTTGACCTGAGGTCCTGCCAGAGAGGAGGTGACGCGGCCGTGTCAATCCCGGGGCGCCGCCGCTTCGCCCGCGCGCACGCGGTCGCCCTGCTCGGACTATCCTTGGCCTCGACCGACCCCTCATCTGTACCCGCAGTAAGCCCCTGCAGCCTCCCGGCCTTTTTGTTTCGGTCGCCGTCATCGTTAATCATCGGAACAGCCGCGTCGCCGCCGTGAATTGCCCGGCAATGGCCGCCACCGTGGCCGGCTATGTCGCAGTGCCCCTCAGATCCCGACATCACCTCCCAGGCATGCGAGCATCCCTAGAGTAGACGTCCAGCCACTCCACGGCCGTCGACGAGACCCCCGCCGACCGGTAGAGCCACCGGAGGCCGCGCTACTCGCCGCGCCGTTCGCGCCCGCGTCTGGGGACCCCCTGATGCGAAGACAAAAAAGTATGGGGGGTTGGTTGCAAGCTCCAACTCTTTTGTAGTAGTGTTGAATTGGGCCGCGTGAATGTTTGAAATCGCGAGGGATTTTGTGCAAAATGGCCAGCGCGCGAGGATGGAAGCCGGGCTGGGCCGTTTTTTATCGCGCGCGGGCCGCCGCGAGCTGGGCCGCTAGACCAAAGCGTTAGCACGCGGCCTTTTTCTTTTTCCAGTGTTTTAACCCAGTTTTTCCTTTTGTATAAGTCCTGCAAACTTGTAATTTCAATATAAATTTGTGTAGGTGTCCAAAATTGTGAAATTAATTTTGTTAGACTCTTGGTGATATGTACTGTGTGTTAGAGTAGTTTAATGCACCTAGTTCTTATTATTTTTAGGCCTGCAATAAATTATTAAATACGCTTCCATAATTGTTGTGTTAATTTTCATGGCTAATTGGTAAATGGGTTTAATCTGAAATTTTTACAACATGTTTATATAAGTGTTAGGCACCTCCTGTAATTTTGGTAGCCTCTGGATATGTCATAGATTAAATTGTAAAGTGTTCTTGCTCTCAATCATTATTTCGCATAAATATCACTTTTATAAATTAAGAGAAGTTTCTTTTGTCTTGTGCTTGAACTAATATAATGTTGGTGCTCACTCCTATTGATTAGCTTGCTGGTTTGCGCTTGTCGAATTGTCATTTAATTATTGCATCATCCTTGCATGCATATAGAGCACGAGCCGATCGAGCAGGTGATCACCGACGAGCCCGAGTATGAGGAGATCGTTGAGGAGTATGAAGAGGAGGTCCTCATGTAGGAGGAGGCCCAGGAGCCGCTAACTGACTCTGTTGACACTGAGCCTGCCCAAGGCAAGCCCCGGTGCATAACCCCTATTTTCTGTATTCACCGTATATATGTTTGTGCATTACGTTGTAGGAATTTTATGAAACCCACATGCATAAAATACTATCCTATGAGTCCTACTAGCTGCTATGCTTAGGACCTATCGGTAGCGTGAGCGACCTGCCGTTGCTCACAATAGGTTACTTATTCCTCACATGAAAAATGGTGGAAAGAATTGGTGGCCAGGCGGGAAACAGGAAAGGTTGTTGGGTTACTGGTTGGTGCATCAAGTCAGGTCCTATGGCCACAGGGCTTTGGCTTGGGTGCATGGTTTCTTGACTGAGTCAATTAAGGACCATCCGTTGTTGTGGATGGCAGTCAGGTTTTAAATGTCCCACTCACATACTTGCTATGTGGGGGCGAGAAGGCTTGTGTACCTTACTTGTCATGGGTTCTGGCTCCTTCTGGGCCGACTGGTATGGAGGCGAGGACAGGTGGAGTCCCAAGGGCACCAAACTGCCGCATAGACCGCATGGTTGGGCAATGGAGTCCAAGTTGGGCGGGGACGCTAGAGCCTGTGACAGGTTTGGGAAGGGCTAGTCTTGTCTGTGCTTTTGGGTTCAGACAAGGCATGTGTTTGGGGTACCCAGCAGGGATACATTGGTTCGCGAATCGCCGTTTCTTTGAGACAGTACCTACTTGACTGTGGTCCAGCCCGTAGTAAGAACTGGAACATGGATGATGAAACTAAAATGATTCTGATTGCTTACAACATGCTTGAAAGTAGTACATGTGCTTACCTAGAATGGTTAGCTAACGAACTAATCATGACTGCTAAAAATTAAATATAAGGATGCACCTTTAGTAATGCTTTCTGCAAAGTTACATAAACCAGCAAATCAAATAGCCCCATCATCCTCTTGAGAGTCAGGAAATTATTCCCACCTAGTCGGGTAAGTCTTGCAAAGTACATTGTGTACTCAGGGTTTTATTTACCCCTGTTGCAAGTACTGATTAGTTGAGTTGGCTCCATCTGTGTGAGAGGATTCTTCTGGTGGGCACAGTAAGGATCCTTGTATCGCTTTCGCTTAGTTGTTTTATGTTCAGTTAATTTATTTTCTGCACTCCGAACATGGTCTGTAATAATGAATTTCAAACTCTATCGTTGGTTCCTAGATGCAAACGTGGATTGTTTCAAGTTCTCCCATGGGGTGTGCTCGACAGAACTATGTGGCTTATTGCGCTCACCTGGGTACTTAGTGTCTAATAGAAGACAAGTACCCTCGGGAGCGCATTAAATCAGGCAGTTCTGTCACAAAACCAAACCCCTCCACTACCCCCAAACTGATCAAAATCACTCCACCCAAGCCTACGAACCCAACCACCAAGGATGGAGTGTTTGAAGAACCTCCTAAAGCCCCACCTCAAAAACAAGAGTGGATCCCAAAGCCTAATCACCTGAAAAATCCTTTGGACACACTTCCTAGAATCCCTAGAGAAGCCCCTCCAAGAGCTCAAAAGCCTCCACCAAGAGTGAATCACACCCACCAGAGAGTGAACCAACAACCCAAGAGAGTGGTGAGGTATCACTGTGAGTATTGCCATAGGGATGGTCACTTGGCCGAGTTCTGTTTTAGGAGAAAGAGGGATGAGAGGCGTGAGGTGGAGATGAACAACTGGGACATGTACCACCCTTCCCATGGTGTACATGCTCCACCTATTCAGACGCGTGCTGCTAGACCAAGACGCCCAATGCCTCAAGGTGCTAGGCCCCATGGTGGTCGTGGCCGGTGGGATCCAAGTTTTGTTAACTATGGACCCCGTGGCAGGGGCTTTGGCTTTTACCCCCATAGCGGACCCCGTTTTTTCTTTTGTGGTGATCGCTTCCCCCCTAGGCGTAGGTTGAGTGGTTTTTCTGCTGACCCTCTTTCTGAGCAAATGGCTCAACACTGGTATGCTTTATAGTTTACTAACCCCAGTGTTGTGTCGTTTGCTCACCCTATGTCTTTCTATTGAGCAGGACGAA
>JAHUYU010003124.1:0-19367 GCA_030439765.1 Tripidium arundinaceum | reverse complement strand
GTTCGCCTGGATAGAAGCTAGTTAATGTTTCCAAACAAATCATAGCGGCTAACTACATCTTTAATAACAACTCGGCTAACTACATCTTTAATAACAACTCTGCAAAGGGAAAGGAATCAGCAACTTAACAAATATAACCATCTACCTACATAATGGGCTCATGGCTTTAGGCTTCGTGATGTGAAAAATCTGATATGCCCATGTTGAGATTGGTTTAGTTATATGTGATCATTATTGCAAACTGCACCTTAAGAGTATGCGTTTCATTTCCAACTTTCAGAGATAACTCATTGGACAACAGTTGCCAACATAGCACCAAGGAACATATTTGAAGAATCTTGCATCTCAAGTTTGTAATAAGTAGAATGAGCAGAATTAACACAGTTTTAGTGCGTCATCAACTGTGTTAACATCTAATATCTATGTAAGCAATGAAGTTATGATTCAATGTATGGGTGAGAATCCAAAATAAACATGAACAGCAGCTTCCAAAATAGATTTTTTTTTATCATCAACAGACGTAATGCCTCTGCCAATGTTTTGTTTTTTATAGTCCTGAGAATACAGGGCACTAACATTTATAAAGAATAAGAAGCATCTAATGCTATTTATAAGCATCTACATATATTAACCTGTGCTATTTCTTAGGTTGCTTCGTCATATGGCTGGCCTGTCTCAACTACACATTGTATCGTTGGGGCCATGGTTGGTTTTGGACTATATGAGTGTCCTCTTAGCAGTTGAACTGTAAAGTCTCTGATGCCGTGTGTTGCTGGATGTGCCCATTAATTTTCATTGATTGCCTGTTGAATTTCTATACTTGACCAAAAAAAAGTTGCTTTAGTTTTGAGTTCTCTAATTTAATAAGGCCAGTTTCTCTACTGTCTTATTTGGTATGCATACTTTGAAGCTATGAATATCGAACACATTGTGTCTCGTCTTCCCCATTCTCCTTTTTCTGAACCTCTGTACGTAAAATTTTCATCAAAATTTGATGATCCAAAGCCCATTACTTATCAATTGACATTATTACAGGCTGTACAACACGGTATGGCATAGTTATAATAATTACTGCAAACTGTTATTTGCTTGTTTAGTATAATAAGTAAATCTTGTCATCCACCTAAAATTTTTTGTTCTTGTCAATCTTAAACTTGCTTTTATCATATAATTTCCTACAGAGGAAAGAGCTCTTATTTTAGGATGATTGGCAATGAACAAAGACATGTGATATGATTACAATTTACAAGAAGAAATTTCACCAACCATTACATCTATATGTATAATAACTCTACAAGAAGTTACAGTATTCGACCTTGTGACAGACATACAAGGTAGTATAAAAAGTTGAAAAAATCTGGAGTCTGTACCATGATTATTTGCTGGGAAACCTTTTTCCTAATTGTGCTCAGTTGCCAAGAAAATGATTATTTGATCTTGGAAAATCTTGTAAATTTCTGATTGAACTTGTGGAATCAGTTTTATCTCTTCACTTGCTAAGAAAAACCTTTTCCACAGATCAAAATTTATGAAGTGATAATGGGCTGTACCACTTAAAAGCAGCTCTTATATTTTACAATCCACTCACATGAAGTATGCCAGAATTTTGGTCAAGATCAATGTGTAGAAGATAGATAGGACAGCACCAACTGGAATTGTGACCAGCCAGGACGCCACAATTTCACGAACTGTCTCTGCTCTGACTCTATTGAGCCCTCTTGCAAATCCGACACCCATCACCGCTCCAACAAGTGTATGCGTGGCAGATATAGGCAACCCAAGCTTTGATGCGAACAAGACAACTGAAGCTGCTGCAAACTCTGCAGCAAAGCCCTAGTAGGTGTTAGTTCTGTGATTTTCTTGCCAATTGTTGCTATCACCCTATATCCCCACATTGTAAGCCCTGCAACAATCCCAAAACCACCCCAAGCAAGAACTTCGGTAGGTATGACTATCTCAGCACTGCTTGCCACACCTTGAAGAATGGACAAAGCTGCAGCCAGGGGCCCTATGGCATTGGAGACGTCATTTCCTCCATGAGCAAATGACATGAAGCATGCCGATAAGACTTGCATGTAACCAAATACACCATACACAATCTGCAACTGAGCTCCTGTAGGGCCAGCAATGTCCGAAAGAAGTCCAGCCTGCTGAACATTTGACTTCTCAGCAGATGCTATCTTTTCTGCTTCTGAAGACAGTAAGTCACCTAGCTGTTTTTGGATCACTCGGGAAACAATGATGGCTCCTATTGCCCCACTGGATACTGCTTGCAGGATGGCAATGGAAAACACCTTACTGAGAGGAAAAGCAGCAAACGAGATTGCAGTGACACCAGCAAAGACTGCGATTGGTGCAGCAGCAGCTGCAGCCTGGCCTGGATTTGGTGCGCTGTATACAAACTAAGTGAAAACAGGTCAGTAACCTTTGCACCTCATCACAAACAGTATTTTTATGCTATGTACTTATGACATTTTGATTATATAATCATTTTTGTATAAGTATTGAAATCCAACTATCTTTTTTTGTGTCATTTAGCTTATAAAGGGAGGGTACTCTAGAACTTACCCTGCGTATGCACTTGTAAACAAGAAAAGAGAATGCTGCACCCATCAATGGAGAAATGACCCAAGATGAAGATACTCTAGCCAAAGAACTCCAGAAAACTGCATTCACCCCTCCATACACCAGCCCAAAACCAACCATGGCCCCAACGATACAATGTGTAGTTGAGACAGGCCAGCCATATGACGAAGCAACCTAAGAAATAGCACAGGTTAATATATGTAGATGCTTATAAATAGCATTAGATGCTTCTTATTCTTTATAAATGTTAGTGCCCTGTATTCTCAGGACTATAAAAAACAAAACATTGGCAGAGGCATTACGTCTGTTGATGATAAAAAAAAATCTATTTTGGAAGCTGCTGTTCATGTTTATTTTGGATTCTCACCCATACATTGAATCATAACTTCATTGCTTACATAGATATTAGATGTTAACACAGTTGATGACGCACTAAAACTGTGTTAATTCTGCTCATTCTACTTATTACAAACTTGAGATGCAAGATTCTTCAAATATGTTCCTTGGTGCTATGTTGGCAACTGTTGTCCAATGAGTTATCTCTGAAAGTTGGAAATGAAACGCATACTCTTAAGGTGCAGTTTGCAATAATGATCACATATAACTAAACCAATCTCAACATGGGCATATCAGATTTTTCACATCACGAAGCCTAAAGCCATGAGCCCATTATGTAGGTAGATGGTTATATTTGTTAAGTTGCTGATTCCTTTCCCTTTGCAGAGTTGTTATTAAAGATGTAGTTAGCCGAGTTGTTATTAAAGATGTAGTTAGCCGCTATGATTTGTTTGGAAACATTAACTAGCTTCTATGAGTGTAAGGATTATGACTTTCCATATTAGATTAATCAATCAGTTCTGGTGCCATGATCATGTCACTGATAGTACATCCTAATTCCTAAACCTTCTGTATTGTAGGCTGAAGAAACCGGGTGAAGTTTCAGTAATTCTGTGAACCTCATGTCCACTAGAAAACTGCTTGATCTGATTGGCATGGGCAAAGCTGCAGAACTCAAAAGGGCGATGGAACATACCTGCAGCCATGTACCGGCAGCAGCAAGGGAGGATATCAGTCCAGCGAAGAGCAGAGAATCCTTTCCTTGAAAGACAGATGCAACCAGTATTCCCTTCTGCATGGTGCTGGTGACATGAGTCCCCATAAGGAATGCACCGGAGAACTCTAGCACTGCTGCAGTCACAACCGCCTGCCGGAGTGTCAAAGCTCCGGACCCAACTGACGTCCCCATGGCATTTGCAACATCATTCGCCCCAATATTCCATGCCATATAGAACCCTGACAGAAGCGTAAAGTATGCCAGCGCGTTCATTTTGAAGGTCCCATGGCAGACCAGTGAGCGCATCGCCAGCGGAACGGTGAGGGCGGCGAATGCAATCATCACAGAGATCGACATCGCCATCCGTGGTGAGATAAGGAACGCCTTCGCCATCTCTGACATCTCGCATTCCCCGATCTGCTCCTCCCCAGCCTTCTTGTCGCTGGCTTTCGCACTGGAGCCATCTTCGGCATCGGCAAAGGAGGACAGTGTGGCGCGGGGGAGGCTGAGGTGTGATTGCAGCGTCTTGGCAGGTGTCACTCTGGCTAAAGAGAAACACCTTAGGCCATGAATGCTATGTGGCAGCTGAGCAATGGGGCGACGGAGCAGGAGAGCGGCTGCCGCAGCTCGCCCTCCTGCTCCAGCGTGCACTCGGGCGATGGAGAAGAAAGGAGAAGATTGAGACATGGGAGTTGCAAGAGGAAAAGAGAGGGTCGGCGAGCAGGGAGGCAGCAAGATGAAAGAGATGAGATTAAGAGGGAGGAGAGGAGGAAGGAGAAGGGGACTATGGGAAGAAGTGAGCACCGTTTTGTGGATGGAGGGAAGAGTTGGTAGTATCTGGTGTGGTGACGGCAGCTCACGCCGAGGTGAACAGTTGGTGGCTGCAAATGAGTGGTGGAAGGGGATGTGGGCAAGATTCCTGCCTAATCCATAACCTGTGTTGCAGCTGACCGCCTTACTGTTTTCGGTTGCATGATCGTCTTGGCCTCACCTTCCGTCTAGCCGGTTTTCAAAGATCTAGTTCTGTGTCTGTTTCTGTAGTTGGTCTCTGTTTAGCATGTCACTAGCATCTTAGGGCTGTTGAGAATTCATGGATTCTGAAATATTTGTCCTGTTCCTTGTTGGGTTTCATATGTAGTGCTATGTATCCACTGTGCACATTAAGCAAATTGAACCAGCACCATGTCTTCTTATTTGCACTAAGTTTACTGTTCTCGGTTCATGTGATAGACAAATGTTATGCTGTTCATATGGTTACTTTTGTCCTAATACAGTGTCTATATTATCGCTGCATCTTCGTGGCCACAAATATTTACTAGCGCCGCTGGACAAGGTGTGCCGTGATTTTTTTTTGAAGGGCTGTGTGCCGTGAATATTCATGGGCATCTTTCCTCCCGTAGGATGTTTGCTCCATTGCTTTAACTAAATATGTGAACAAAATGGTTTGTGCCTTTGTGGTCCAAGAATAAAGGTATGTGATCTCTCATTGGACATCTTTATGTGCTTGTCATTGAGATACAAAGGTTTTCTCCGTTGTCAATATGCAAATGGAGTGCTGCTGAGTGCTGGCCCAGGACCACGGAAAACGGATGAGCAACTTGTGCCGCAACAAGCCGCTAAGAATCTGCGGACTCTTTGTTGTCCGCGGGTCAGGTGTGGAATCCTTGTGCTTGTCTTATCCTATCCTACGGCTTCGAGAATCCTGTTTTCTTTTTTCTTTTTTCTTTTTTTTTGAGAGAGAGAAGAAGGTAGACTCTTATTAAATCATAATATTTTGACGTACATGCAGAATTTCTGGATGTCCAAGGAGCCGTACATATCTCCCTAGTGCCAATTTACAAACAATTTTAAGAAGAGCATGGGCCTCACAATATCATTCTTGCCTTCGTGTTTGAAAACAACTTCCTGAAATGAAGTGCTTCTGGCTTTGATTTCCTTCAAGATAGAGGAACATAAACACAAAAAATTTTCTTCTGAAGATTCATAATCACTTCCAAGCAGTCTGAGCCTATTACGCACTTGAGCACACTCATGTCCATGGCTAAGGAAGTTGCTTCATTACAAGCCAGAGCTTCCAAAGATGACGGATCAATTAAACCATCAGTGACCATTGCACTTGCGACAACATAATTCCCTGCACTATCCTGACACACCACACCAACAGTCCCCTTAGCTTCGAGAATACAGATGGTTAAGGGCTCAGGGATAGCCCATTCCTAGGCTTAGGCCCAAATCTATGCTTTCATGCTATGGTTATGCCGGTAGAGAACCTAGACTTTCTAGTTTCTAGTGATGAATCGTTGCTAGAAAAGAGAGGAAAATCCACAGGAAGAATGCCAACGAGGATCAGAAGATATCAAAATGAACTTCAAAGTAGGAAGATTTAGTAATGGTTCACTTTCACCTGGGGAAGATTTTCTTTTCAAATGTTTGATCAAATCGATTGCGAGAGCAGCAAAAGAAAGCAAAATCAAGCTAAGTACCGATATTCTGAAATATATGGGTTTACTCCCTGCCGATTATGGGTTCCATTATGTAATTCATAAGTCAATTCAGAGAATGATAGGATTAGGCTCCGGTGAATCAAGTGGCAGCAAATCTCTGCCTACAAGCTGGTCTGATGTCTGGGAGCTGTTTTCAAAGAGAAAATGTCCTAAGGCTAAACCATTGGTTGATTTAGAATGTCCAAATCCATTAGAACAAACCCTATTAAACTGCTTCAAATTCTTACTGCTTCCTAAGACATATTGTGATATTTTGGTGAGGGGTTTGGAAATCGAATTCGAATAATAATTCGATTTACGGAAGGTGTGGGATGTCAATTTTGGTGGACGATGTGGCCTCTAAATGATGACACTGGACTAACCACTTTTATAAAATTGAAAACTATAAACAATTTTTTGAACAAGGCTATCTGGTTGATGCGGATTTCACGTTCTCCCAATTTGATCATAGTGAAATCCTTTCTAGTCTAAATAGTGTTTTCATTCAGAATCCTCTATTAGCAAAAGCACTTGCTATTGAGGGGTCATTGGTGACAGATCACCCGTGGCCTGACTCAATGTTGGAGATGGCCAAATTTGCTTTTTTTTTGTCAAATATTGTTATGAGCGAGGCCTTCAAGCCTCAAGGAGTTTACAATTTTTTGCCAAGTCTTGTGAGATCAACTCTAAATGAATCACATCATATCAAGGTAGTATTATATCATGTTAACACTCTTCCTGTGAGAAGGCTCGAAAGCGGTTAATAAAGCAATTAATGAATAGCCCGTGCTAAATTGATAACATACACAAACAAGAAAGGAAGATCTGAGATGATCAATGATCTGATCGCATTCAATTATGTTAAAAATGTACTAAATGTTAATAGCAAGAGATGATGATATCAAAGGAAAGTGTCAATTAGAACATGTTTTATTAGACCACGGTACCACATTCCGTGTTCATCCGTACCATGGTCGTGAGGATTGTTGTCGTAGTTTCTGTGAGAATTCTGTATGGGACATGTTATCTAATACTAGAATGAGGTGTAGGATTATCCCTACCCTACCGATAGAACATACTCTACCCTACAGATAGAACATATATAGATATTATCGCATAAGTGAAAGGTCCTAATTAGCTAAGGGGGTGAATAGCCTAATTTAAAAACTACAAACCACTAAACAAACTTATTTGCACTAACTCTGACAAGTGTTGCAAGCCTCCTATCCCAACAATTCTAGTTGCTATAATCTCTAAGACAAACAATAGCTAAGTTACTGAGAGCTCTCAAAGCTAGTTACACTAAAGAGGTCAACTAGGTGAGAAGTTATACTAGCTGTAAACAAACATATATAGGTGGGAAGAATAACCGCACCTTTCATTTGTGTAACGGCCAGTCCTCCTCCTTTGTAGGATCTCGTAGGATCTGCATGTACTCATGAGCCGCTGGCCTCTGTCTCACCCCTGTATATGTATCTCAACAGATTGCAATACAAGCTACGGTTATTCTTCCCACCTATATATGTTTGTTTACAGCTAGTATAACTTCTCACCTAGTTGACCTCTTTAGTGTAACTAGCTTTGAGAGCTCTCAGTAACTTAGCTATTGTTTGTCTTAGAGATTATAGCAACTAGAATTGTTGGGATAGGAGGCTTGCAACACTTGTCAGAGTTAGTGCAAATAAGTTTGTTTAGTGGTTTGTAGTTTTTAAATTAGGCTATTCACCCCCTTAGCTAATTAGGACCTTTCACTTATGCGATAATATCTATATATGTTCTATCTGTAGGGTAGAGTATGTTCTATCGGTAGGGTAGGGATAATCCTACACCTCATTCTAGTATTAGATAACATGTCCCATACAGAATTCTCACAGAAACTACGACAACAATCCTCACGACCATGGTACGGATGAACACGGAATGTGGTACCGTGGCCTAATAAAACATGTTCTAATTGACACTTTCCTTTGATATCATCATCTCTTGCTATTAACATTTAGTACATTTTTAACATAATTGAATGCGATCAGATCATTGATCATCTCAGATCTTCCTTTCTTGTTTGTGTATGTTATCAATTTAGCACGGGCTATTCATTAATTGCTTTATTAACCGCTTTCGAGCCTTCTCACAGGAAGAGTGTTAACATGATATAATACTACCTTGATATGATGTGATTCATTTAGAGTTGATCTCACAAGACTTGGCAAAAAATTGTAAACTCCTTGAGGCTTGAAGGCCTCGCTCATAACAATATTTGACAAAAAAAAAGCAAATTTGGCCATCTCCAACATTGAGTCAGGCCACGGGTGATCTGTCACCAATGACCCCTCAATAGCAAGTGCTTTTGCTAATAGAGGATTCTGAATGAAAACACTATTTAGACTAGAAAGGATTTCACTATGATCAAATTGGGAGAACGTGAAATCCGCATCAACCAGATAGCCTTGTTCAAAAATTGTTTATAGTTTTCAATTTTATAAAAGTGGTTAGTCCAGTGTCATCATTTAGAGGCCACATCGTCCACCAAAATTGACATCCCACACCTTCCGTAAATCGAATTATTATTCGAATTCGATTTCCAAACCCCTCACCAAAAATATCACAATATGTCTTAGGAAGCAGTAAGAATTTGAAGCAGTTTAATAGGGTTTGTTCTAATGGATTTGGACATTCTAAATCAACCAATGGTTTAGCCTTAGGACATTTTCTCTTTGAAAACAGCTCCCAGACATCAGACCAGCTTGTAGGCAGAGATTTGCTGCCACTTGATTCACCGGAGCCTAATCCTATCATTCTCTGAATTGACTTATGAATTACATAATGGAACCCATAATCGGCAGGGAGTAAACCCATATATTTCAGAATATCGGTACTTAGCTTGATTTTGCTTTCTTTTGCTGCTCTCGCAATCGATTTGATCAAACATTTGAAAAGAAAATCTTCCCCAGGTGAAAGTGAACCATTACTAAATCTTCCTACTTTGAAGTTCATTTTGATATCTTCTGATCCTCGTTGGCATTCTTCCTGTGGATTTTCCTCTCTTTTCTAGCAACGATTCATCACTAGAAACTAGAAAGTCTAGGTTCTCTACCCGGCATAACCATAGCATGAAAGCATAGATTTGGGCCTAAGCCTAGGAATGGGCTATCCCTGAGCCCTTAACCATCTGTATTCTCGAAGCTAAGGGGACTGTTGGTGTGGTGTGTCAGGATAGTGCAGGGAATTATGTTGTCGCAAGTGCAATGGTCACTGATGGTTTAATTGATCCGTCATCTTTGGAAGCTCTGGCTTGTAATGAAGCAACTTCCTTAGCCATGGACATGAGTGTGCTCAAGTGCGTAATAGGCTCAGACTGCTTGGAAGTGATTATGAATCTTCAGAAGAAAATTTTTTGTGTTTATGTTCCTCTATCTTGAAGGAAATCAAAGCCAGAAGCACTTCATTTCAGGAAGTTGTTTTCAAACACGAAGGCAAGAATGATATTGTGAGGCCCATGCTCTTCTTAAAATTGTTTGTAAATTGGCACTAGGGAGATATGTACGGCTCCTTGGACATCCAGAAATTCTGCATGTACGTCAAAATATTATGATTTAATAAGAGTCTACCTTCTTCTCTCTCTCAAAAAAAAAAGAAAAAAGAAAAAAGAAAACAGGATTCTCGAAGCCGTAGGATAGGATAAGACAAGCACAAGGATTCCACACCTGACCCGCGGACAACAAAGAGTCCGCAGATTCTTAGCGGCTTGTTGCGGCACAAGTTGCTCATCCGTTTTCCGTGGTCCTGGGCCAGCACTCAGCAGCACTCCATTTGCATATTGACAACGGAGAAAACCTTTGTATCTCAATGACAAGCACATAAAGATGTCCAATGAGAGATCACATACCTTTATTCTTGGACCACAAAGGCACAAACCATTTTGTTCACATATTTAGTTAAAGCAATGGAGCAAACATCCTACGGGAGGAAAGATGCCCATGAATATTCACGGCACACAGCCCTTCAAAAAAAAATCACGGCACACCTTGTCCAGCGGCGCTAGTAAATATTTGTGGCCACGAAGATGCAGCGATAATATAGACACTGTATTAGGACAAAAGTAACCATATGAACAGCATAACATTTGTCTATCACATGAACCGAGAACAGTAAACTTAGTGCAAATAAGAAGACATGGTGCTGGTTCAATTTGCTTAATGTGCACAGTGGATACATAGCACTACATATGAAACCCAACAAGGAACAGGACAAATATTTCAGAATCCATGAATTCTCAACAGCCCTAAGATGCTAGTGACATGCTAAACAGAGACCAACTACAGAAACAGACACAGAACTAGATCTTTGAAAACCGGCTAGACGGAAGGTGAGGCCAAGACGATCATGCAACCGAAAACAGTAAGGCGGTCAGCTGCAACACAGGTTATGGATTAGGCAGGAATCTTGCCCACATCCCCTTCCACCACTCATTTGCAGCCACCAACTGTTCACCTCGGCGTGAGCTGCCGTCACCACACCAGATACTACCAACTCTTCCCTCCATCCACAAAACGGTGCTCACTTCTTCCCATAGTCCCCTTCTCCTTCCTCCTCTCCTCCCTCTTAATCTCATCTCTTTCATCTTGCTGCCTCCCTGCTCGCCGACCCTCTCTTTTCCTCTTGCAACTCCCATGTCTCAATCTTCTCCTTTCTTCTCCATCGCCCGAGTGCACGCTGGAGCAGGAGGGCGAGCTGCGGCAGCCGCTCTCCTGCTCCGTCGCCCCATTGCTCAGCTGCCACATAGCATTCATGGCCTAAGGTGTTTCTCTTTAGCCAGAGTGACACCTGCCAAGACGCTGCAATCACACCTCAGCCTCCCCCGCGCCACACTGTCCTCCTTTGCCGATGCCGAAGATGGCTCCAGTGCGAAAGCCAGCGACAAGAAGGCTGGGGAGGAGCAGATCGGGGAATGCGAGATGTCAGAGATGGCGAAGGCGTTCCTTATCTCACCACGGATGGCGATGTCGATCTCTGTGATGATTGCATTCGCCGCCCTCACCGTTCCGCTGGCGATGCGCTCACTGGTCTGCCATGGGACCTTCAAAATGAACGCGCTGGCATACTTTACGCTTCTGTCAGGGTTCTATATGGCATGGAATATTGGGGCGAATGATGTTGCAAATGCCATGGGGACGTCAGTTGGGTCCGGAGCTTTGACACTCCGGCAGGCGGTTGTGACTGCAGCAGTGCTAGAGTTCTCCGGTGCATTCCTTATGGGGACTCATGTCACCAGCACCATGCAGAAGGGAATACTGGTTGCATCTGTCTTTCAAGGAAAGGACTCTCTGCTCTTCGCTGGACTGATATCCTCCCTTGCTGCTGCCGGTACATGGCTGCAGGTATGTTCCATCGCCCTTTTGAGTTCTGCAGCTTTGCCCATGCCAATCAGATCAAGCAGTTTTCTAGTGGACATGAGGTTCACAGAATTACTGAAACTTCACCCGGTTTCTTCAGCCTACAATACAGAAGGTTTAGGAATTAGGATGTACTATCAGTGACATGATCATGGCACCAGAACTGATTGATTAATCTAATATGGAAAGTCATAATCCTTACACTCATAGAAGCTAGTTAATGTTTCCAAACAAATCATAGCGGCTAACTACATCTTTAATAACAACTCGGCTAACTACATCTTTAATAACAACTCTGCAAAGGGAAAGGAATCAGCAACTTAACAAATATAACCATCTACCTACATAATGGGCTCATGGCTTTAGGCTTCGTGATGTGAAAAATCTGATATGCCCATGTTGAGATTGGTTTAGTTATATGTGATCATTATTGCAAACTGCACCTTAAGAGTATGCGTTTCATTTCCAACTTTCAGAGATAACTCATTGGACAACAGTTGCCAACATAGCACCAAGGAACATATTTGAAGAATCTTGCATCTCAAGTTTGTAATAAGTAGAATGAGCAGAATTAACACAGTTTTAGTGCGTCATCAACTGTGTTAACATCTAATATCTATGTAAGCAATGAAGTTATGATTCAATGTATGGGTGAGAATCCAAAATAAACATGAACAGCAGCTTCCAAAATAGCTTTTTTTTTATCATCAACAGACGTAATGCCTCTGCCAATGTTTTGTTTTTTATAGTCCTGAGAATACAGGGCACTAACATTTATAAAGAATAAGAAGCATCTAATGCTATTTATAAGCATCTACATATATTAACCTGTGCTATTTCTTAGGTTGCTTCGTCATATGGCTGGCCTGTCTCAACTACACATTGTATCGTTGGGGCCATGGTTGGTTTTGGGCTGGTGTATGGAGGGGTGAATGCAGTTTTCTGGAGTTCTTTGGCTAGAGTATCTTCATCTTGGGTCATTTCTCCATTGATGGGTGCAGCAGTCTCTTTTCTTGTTTACAAGTGCATACGCAGGGTAAGTTCTAGAGTACCCTCCCTTTATAAGCTAAATGACACAAAAAAAGATAGTTGGATTTCAATACTTATACAAAATGATTATATACTCAAAATGTCATAAGTACATAGCATAAAAATACTGTTTGTGATGAGGTGCAAAGGTTACTGACCTGTTTTCACTTAGTTTGTATACAGCGCACCAATTCCAGGCCAGGCTGCAGCTGCTGCTGCACCAATCGCAGTCTTTGCTGGTGTCACTGCAATCTCGTTTGCTGCTTTTCCTCTCAGTAAGGTGTTTTCCATTGCCATCCTGCAAGCAGTATCCAGTGGGGCAATAGGAGCCATCATTGTTTCCCGAGTGATCCAAAAACAGCTAGGTGACTTACTGTCTTCAGAAGCAGAAAAGATAGCATCTGCTGAGAAGTCAAATGTTCAGCAGGCTGGACTTCTTTCGGACATTGCTGGCCCTACAGGAGCTCAGTTGCAGATTGTGTATGGTGTATTTGGTTACATGCAAGTCTTATCGGCATGCTTCATGTCATTTGCTCATGGAGGAAATGATGTCTCCAATGCCATAGGGCCCCTGGCTGCAGCTTTGTCCATTCTTCAAGGTGTGGCAAGCAGTGCTGAGATAGTCATACCTACCGAAGTTCTTGCTTGGGGTGGTTTTGGGATTGTTGCAGGGCTTACAATGTGGGGATATAGGGTGATAGCAACAATTGGCAAGAAAATCACAGAACTAAACACCTACTAGGGGCTTTGCTGCAGAGTTTGCAGCAGCTTCAGTTGTCTTGTTCGCATCAAAGCTTGGGTTGCCTATATCTGCCACGCATACACTTGTTGGAGCGGTGATGGGTGTCGGATTTGCAAGAGGGCTCAATAGAGTCAGAGCAGAGACAGTTCGTGAAATTGTGGCGTCCTGGCTGGTCACAATTCCAGTTGGTGCTGTCCTATCTATCTTCTACACATTGATCTTGACCAAAATTCTGGCATACTTCATGTGAGTGGATTGTAAAATATAAGAACTGCTTTTAAGTGGTACAGCCCATTATCACTTCATAAATTTTGATCTGTGGAAAAGGTTTTTCTTAGCAAGTGAAGAGATAAAACTGATTCCACAAGTTCAATCAGAAATTTACAAGATTTTCCAAGATCAAATAATCATTTTCTTGGCAACTGGGCACAATTAGGAAAAAGGTTTCCCAGAAAATAATCATGGTACAGACTCCAGATTTTTTCAACTTTTTATACTACCTTGTATGTCTGTCACAAGGTCGAATACTGTAACTTCTTGTAGAGTTATTATACATATAGGTGTAATGGTTGGTGAAATTTCTTCTTGTAAATTGTAATCATATCACATGTCTTTGTTCATTGCCAATCATCCTAAAATAAGAGCTCTTTCCTCTGTAGGAAATTATATGATAAAAGCAAGTTTAAGATTGACAAGAACAAAAAATTTTAGGTGGATGACAAGATTTACTTATTATACTAAACAAGCAAATAACAGTTTGCAGTAATTATTATAACTATGCCATACAGTGTTGTACAGCCTGTAATAATGTCAATTGATAAGTAATGGGCTTTGGATCATCAAATTTTGATGAAAATTTTACGTACAGAGGTTCAGAAAAAAGGAGAATGGGGAAGACGAGACACAATGTGTTCGATATTCATAGCTTCAAAGTATGCATACCAAATAAGACAGTAGAGAAACTGGCCTTATTAAATTAGAGAACTCAACACGGCAATCAATGAAAATTAATGGGCACATCCAGCAACACACGGCAACAGAGACTTTACAGTTCAACTGCTAAGAGGACACTCATATAGGCCATGCTGAAAAAATTTCAAACCGATGAATAGTACCACTTTCGTCTTATTTGGCAAATATTGTCCAATCATGAACCAACTAGGCTCAAAAGATTCATCTCGTGATTTTCAACTAAACTGTGTAATTAGTTATTTTTTACCTATATTTACTATTTCATGCATGAGTCCAAAGATTGATGTGATGGAGAGAGAGTGAAAAAATTTCAACTTTTGGAGTGCATCTAAACAAGGCCATACTCCACATTGTTTTTTTTCTTCCAGGAATCCTCGATGTGAATGTCCAGGTTAATGACACCTGACTATGACAATACCCGTGTGTTACTATGCCAAGTCGATATTACTAATAGCTCCATTCCGCTCCTTGATGTCTCTTTTCTGTTAAGCAAACCAAAATCTTGTGCTTCCAAATTTTCATATAGGAAGTTTCGACCAGAAAAGAAATAGAACAATGTAAGAAACTTGACAAGGACTTATTGTCTTGGCACAAACAATAAAATGGCAAGAAGTAGCAGTATCTGGCACAGATAGAGGAAACTAGTATAGCATTTAAATTGGACCGATTAATCATCTAGTAATTTCATACACAAGGTCCACATGACAAGGACATGCTCAAATCCTGAGAACAGCAGCAGAATAGGGTAACACAGCACATCTACATAGCAGGAGCGACTCAGGGATTGCGAAATACAGACTGGGCAGCGGGGATGGCAACGCTCCAGGAAGCCAGCAAAGCACGGGGGCGCCGCCTAGGTCAACCGGTCTCCTGGTCGAAGTCGTCGCCGTCGGACTCCTCGACGTTGTCTGCATCGTCGTCCTCCACCTCAGCGTCGTACTCCTCCTTGGTATCGCCCGTGGGCTTCCCGATGATAACCAGGTGGCTGTTGGTCTTCCGGATCTCGTTCAGCTGAGCAGCGAGCAAAGGGAGAAACAAAGGGAAGCGTCAGTCACCCCATCGGCATCGGGAGCGTTGGAGAAGGGGCAAAGGGATAGAGAGAACCACAGCACCTTATCCTCGAGGTCGGACTCGGCCATGGCGAGGAGGAGCTCGTCCTCCTGGGAGGTGGCCGGCACGGGGAGCAGCGTGGACGCCGGGATCAGCGGCGGCGACGGCCACTGCCGCATCAGCGCCGGGAACTGCAGCATCTCTGCTCTCAGTTGCGGCCGCCGCAACTTCGTTTCAGTTTGGGGAAGACCTGGAGCGGCTGTTGCGGAAGCCCTCAACTGATGAGTGCAATTAATAAAAGGCAAGTCTAATCATATCTCTACAGCTAAAAAAATAAGACTCTTATCGTATCCGCACGCCAATCGCCCCGCCCCTCAAATGTTATAGTCTACGCACGCTAATCGCCCCCCCCCCCCCCCCCCCCCCCCCCCCCCCCCCCCCCCCCGGAAAAAAGGGAACGCTACTCGGCCTCACGCAGCTCCCCCACGCCGCCAACTTCGCAACTGCCCGCTCGATAGGTCACCGCCCAGCTCCGCATCCCCGCGCGATAGGTCGCCGCCGCACCCGCCATCGCTCCCCGTGCCATGGCCCTCAACTTGCCCTCGCCGTTGCGCGCGCCAGCCCGACGTCTCCGCCATCGTCTACGCTGCCTCCGCCATCTACGTCGCGCTTGTCGTCTCGTCGTGCCTCGCCGACCTAGGGTTTGGGGTCAACGGGGGAGGGGACACCGCGGTGGCTACCCAGAGATCGATGTCGATGACGGCGTGACTTGTCCCTCTCCGTTCTTCCTCTGGCCCGGCCGGATCTCGCTCCCTCGCCATCTCGCTCCGTCGCCGGACGACGTCGCCAGGCCGCTGCCGGACACAACGTGACGCCTGCGACCGCGAAGTTGCCGGACGACCTCGCCAAGCCGCCGCCGCCGTCGTGGGACGGGCCGCGAACGGAGAGGGACAAGTCACGCCGTCATCGACATCGATCTCTGGGTAGCCACCGCCGGTGTCCCCTCCCCCGTTGACCCCAAACCCTAGGTCGGCGAGGCACGACGAGACGACAAGCGCGACGTAGATGGCGGAGGCAGCGTAGACGATGGCGGAGACGTCGGGCTGGCGCGCGCAACGGCGAGGGCAAGTTGAGGGCCATGGCACGGGGAGCGATGGCGGGTGCGGCGGCGACCTATCGCGCGGGGATGCGGAGCTGGGCGGTGACCTATCGAGCGGGCAGTTGCGAAGTTGGCGGCGTGGGGGAGCTGCGTGAGGCCGAGTAGCGTTCCCTTTTTTCCGGGGGGGGGGGGGGGGGGGGGGGGGGGGGGGGGCGATTAGCGTGCGTAGACTATAACATTTGAGGGGCGGGGCGATTGGCGTGCGGATACGATAAGAGTCTTATTTTTTTAGCTGTAGAGATATGATTAGACTTGCCTTTTATTAATTGCACTCATCAGTTGAGGGCTTCCGCAACAGCCGCTCCAGGTCTTCCCCAAACTGAAACGAAGTTGCGGCGGCCGCAACTGAGAGCAGAGATGCTGCAGTTCCCGGCGCTGATGCGGCAGTGGCCGTCGCCGCCGCTGATCCCGGCGTCCACGCTGCTCCCCGTGCCGGCCACCTCCCAGGAGGACGAGCTCCTCCTCGCCATGGCCGAGTCCGACCTCGAGGATAAGGTGCTGTGGTTCTCTCTATCCCTTTGCCCCTTCTCCAACGCTCCCGATGCCGATGGGGTGACTGACGCTTCCCTTTGTTTCTCCCTTTGCTCGCTGCTCAGCTGAACGAGATCCGGAAGACCAACAGCCACCTGGTTATCATCGGGAAGCCCACGGCGATACCAAGGAGGAGTACGACGCTGAGGTGGAGGACGACGATGCAGACAACGTCGAGGAGTCCGACGGCGACGACTTCGACCAGGAGACCGGTTGACCTAGGCGGCGCCCCCCGTGCTTGCTGGCTTCCTGGAGCGTTGCCATCCCCGCTGCCCAGTCTGTATTTCGCAATCCCTGAGTCGCTCCTGCTATGTAGATGTGCTGTGTTACCCTATTCTGCTGCTGTTCTCAGGATTTGAGCATGTCCTTGTCATGTGGACCTTGTGTATGAAATTACTAGATGATTAATCGGTCAATTTAAATGCTATACTAGTTTCCTCTATCTGTGCCAGATACTGCTACTTCTTGCCATTTTATTGTTTGTGCCAAGACCAATAAGTCCTTGTCAAGTTTCTTACATTGTTCTATTTCTTTTCTGGTCGAAACTTCCTATATGAAAATTTGGAAGCACAAGATTTTGGTTTGCTTAACAGAAAAGAGACATCAAGGAGCGGAATGGAGCTATTAGTAATATCGACTTGGCATAGTAACACACGGGTATTGTCATAGTCAGGTGTCATTAACCTGGACATTCACATCGAGGATTCCTGGAAGAAAAAAAACAATGTGGAGTATGGCCTTGTTTAGATGCACTCCAAAAGTTGAAATTTTTTCACTCTCTCTCCATCACATCAATCTTTGGACTCATGCATGAAATAGTAAATATAGGTAAAAAATAACTAATTACACAGTTTAGTTGAAAATCACGAGATGAATCTTTTGAGCCTAGTTGGTTCATGATTGGACAATATTTGCCAAATAAGACGAAAGTGGTACTATTCATCGGTTTGAAATTTTTTCAGCATGGCCTATATGAGTGTCCTCTTAGCAGTTGAACTGTAAAGTCTCTGTTGCCGTGTGTTGCTGGATGTGCCCATTAATTTTCATTGATTGCCGTGTTGAGTTCTCTAATTTAATAAGGCCAGTTTCTCTACTGTCTTATTTGGTATGCATACTTTGAAGCTATGAATATCGAACACATTGTGTCTCGTCTTCCCCATTCTCCTTTTTCTGAACCTCTGTACGTAAAATTTTCATCAAAATTTGATGATCAAAGCCCATTACTTATCAATTGACATTATTACAGGCTGTACAACACTGTATGGCATAGTTATAATAATTACTGCAAACTGTTATTTGCTTGTTTAGTATAATAAGTAAATCTTGTCATCCACCTAAAATTTTTTGTTCTTGTCAATCTTAAACTTGCTTTTATCATATAATTTCCTACAGAGGAAAGAGCTCTTATTTTAGGATGATTGGCAATGAACAAAGACATGTGATATGATTACAATTTACAAGAAGAAATTTCACCAACCATTACACCTATATGTATAATAACTCTACAAGAAGTTACAGTATTCGACCTTGTGACAGACATACAAGGTAGTATAAAAAGTTGAAAAAATCTGGAGTCTGTACCATGATTATTTTCTGGAAACCTTTTTCCTAATTGTGCCCAGTTGCCAAGAAAATGATTATTTGATCTTGGAAAATCTTGTAAATTTCTGATTGAACTTGTGGAATCAGTTTTATCTCTTCACTTGCTAAGAAAAACCTTTTCCACAGATCAAAATTTATGAGTGATAATGGGCTGTACCACTTAAAAGCAGTTCTTATATTTTACAATCCACTCACATGAAGTATGCCAGAATTTTGGTCAAGATCAATGTGTAGAAGATAGATAGGACAGCACCAACTGGAATTGTGACCAGCCAGGACGCCACAATTTCACGAACTGTCTCTGCTCTGACTCTATTGAGCCCTCTTGCAAATCCGACACCCATCACCGCTCCAACAAGTGTATGCGTGGCAGATATAGGCAACCCAAGCTTTGATGCGAACAAGACAACTGAAGCTGCTGCAAACTCTGCAGCAAAGCCCCTAGTAGGTGTTAGTTCTGTGATTTTCTTGCCAATTGTTGCTATCACCCTATATCCCCACATTGTAAGCCCTGCAACAATCCAAAACCACCCCAAGCAAGAACTTCGGTAGGTATGACTATCTCAGCACTGCTTGCCACACCTTGAAGAATGGACAAAGCTGCAGCCAGGGGCCCTATGGCATTGGAGACATCATTTCCTCCATGAGCAAATGACATGAAGCATGCCGATAAGACTTGCATGTAACCAAATACACCATACACAATCTGCAACTGAGCTCCTGTAGGGCCAGCAATGTCCGAAGAAGTCCAAGCCTGCTGAACATT
>JAHUYU010000353.1:0-21812 GCA_030439765.1 Tripidium arundinaceum | reverse complement strand
ACACTTTATGAATAAACCGAAATAAGCCAAAACAAGTCAAAAATAAGACAAGCGAACAGGGCCGAAGCTTCCATGAATTATGCTTAAGAACACGAACTGACGAAGCATGAGCGCACAGGTCAGCAAGGCGACCTACTCTACTAGTCTACTACACTGAGGTACGAATCGTTCTTGACTGATCATGTGATTAATCCTTCTTGACAAATCAAGCTTGCATGATGTGGCTGCTGTTCGGTCCCACGTGTAGACGATGTTGACATGTCTGCTGACTGCTGCTGCCTGCTGAAATGGACCCCCTCTGGAATTCATCTTGATCTATACAAGAAAGCTAAAAGCAGAAAATGATGCTCTCAGTTGTGTTGATCACGGATTTGCATGCGTCTAAAGATTCGATGTGACAGGAAATCTTGTAAAGTTTTGAAATTTTGAAGTGATCTAAACAAAGCCTTGGTCATCCATCTCTGCCTGCCGACAAATTTAGGCCGCGCCAGGTGTCTGTGCTGTGTCCTAGGCCTTATATACAAGCATTTCTTTTTGTTCATTTTAGACCAAAGACCGTTGTTCCCGCTTTATATGTATACAAAGCAAAGGTTTAAGGTTTGCTGGGTAACCAGCTTACAAGAGAAACAACACAGAGCTCAGGCACTTCCCCTCTAAACTGATCAAAAAGAGAACCAGAAACCAACAGAAAACACCGTCCAAAAGAGCGTCGGTACATTATAGCAAACTTTTATAAACTACATATATATATACCTTTCACTGATTGCTTGATTGTGCCAGGTTGTAACACCCTATGTTTTTCATCATATTAAAATCCACTAAAAATTTGAACATTTTAAAATTTACAACAAATTAAAACCTTGACTATTTATTTTCTGCAAAACCATTCTGAAAATATATTTCTAAAAACCTCGCATCAAAATTCACCATATGCATTCTTTTTACGTTTTCGAATGTTTGTGTGTTTGCTGGAATTTATTTGTGGCACCAAAAATATTCCTTACATTTTTCAACACCATTCGCTAAAATAAAAACAAATTATTTAGAACCCCTTTCTCTTATTTTCTGAGAGATAGAAAATACATCATAAATATAAAAATATTTTGATACATTCTCTTAAATTTCCGGGAATTGTAAAAGCCATCTCGTTATTAAATGACAGGTTTAATTTTCCTTTCTCAAATTACATTTTAGTTAAATTCCTATCTTTGAAATATCTGGAAAATATAAAACCATTTCGCTTATTTTCTAGAAAATACATAATAAAAACAAAAGTATTTTTGTTACATTTCTTTTCTTGATTTTCTGGAAACTAGAAAATACATAATAAATACAAAACATATTTGTTTGTTTCTATCCTGTGGACTCGATGTCCCATCCCTCTCTCTTTCTGGTGCAACCCGCCCCAGAAATGGCAGCAGCCCATTTTTTTTTTTTGAGGCCTCTCATCTAAGTACAGCTGTAGTATCTGTTCGGATACAGACACACACCACCACACACACGCACACCTCACACACGCACCCTGTATTCAAACAAACCTACAACTATACTAGACTACGAAACGCAGCTGAGAGGTACTCAGCCCATTGGCTTGGCCCAGGTCATAGCGCCAGGGGCACGCACAAGTGCCGCGCCGCGCCGGACCGCGTGGACACCGCGTCTCCGCGTCCCTATGTCGTTTCCCCGTACGTCGTGGTTGTCCAAAAATATCTCCGCCTCCAAACCGACCTTCCCAGCTGACGTCCTTATCTCTTCCGTGCTTCCCGTCGTCCAGCTCAAGCCGCCGTACGCGGGTGTGGATAGGGATCACCGCTGCTGCTCTGCAACCCATGCCAGCAAAGATCTTCCCGGACGGAAAATATCGGTAGCCTCTCCACCGCCATACCTCGCCTATAAAAGGGGCCAACGAGCTCGCCGTGGGCGTCGTGGATGAAGCAGGCGAGGACTGGAGAGGGGGACAGGAAGGTGTGGACGAGGCCGAGCACCGTCGTAGCCACCACTCTTTCTTCTCCGCCACGCTCTGCTCTTCTTGGTTGGAGACAGGGGACACGAGCGCAGAAAATTGCCCCGAGCACTCCACCTGCCGCCGCCGCCGAGACCCGGCACCCCGCGCCAGAGTGGATCGCCGTCGGGGCCGCTGCCGCCATGGCCTTGCTACACCGCCGGCGCATCCTTCTCCCTCTGCTTTCTCTCCGACGGACGCAGGCCGCCAAGCTTTGCTCTCTCTCTCCCTCCTCTCTCTCCTCTGCTCTCTGCTTCCTCCCTCTTCTTCTTTACTGTCACACCCAATTTCAACAACAAAATAGGATGCATAATCTTATGTGCGCCCAGAGACCAATCACACATAAGACAACAAACTAAAGATAGTATCATCGCAAGTGTTATTACATCACGAATATTGTCACATGGTCTTTACATAAATTTAGCGGAATTTAAAAAGATAACTCTCTCGTGGCAGCTTCAAAGCACAGGCACGTCAACTGGTTGACCACAAGACTAGTAGTCCTCAGGAAAGTCATCATTATCAAAGCAATCTGTTACCCATCCGGGATTTTTATCCAAGTAATAAAAATAAACAAGCGTAAGTACCTCTCGTACTCAACAAGTGTAACATGGGGTTCATGAGGCTCAAGTAGGCATGACACAGATTTGACTGCAAGTAGCTTTTAGTTGGCACATCTTTAAGCGTATGAGTAGCAACAAGTTGTTATAATTCCCATAATAAACTCATGATCAGGTAATATGAATAATGAATAGCATAAACAAATAGTCATTATTGATCATCTATTTTATTTAGAAATTTTCTGGGATTTTTTGGAAAAAGGAAAGGCTTACTTTATTCTCTTGTGTGTATTCCCGGGTGCGCCTAGCATTTTAGTTGCAGCAGAGAGGCTGACTCGTAGGCCAGGGCTGGTGGGCTCGGCTGCCAGCATTGTTCTATGGACCAAGCCTTTACTGTGCCATGGACTACTCGCTTTGTCCCTCTGGTCTATGTGGACCGGGTCTATGGAGGAATAGAAGGAGGGGGGCCCATCAAGGCATTGACAGGCGGGGCCCCAGGTGTCTACGTGCCATGCCGTTATTAGCCACATCGACATGGCCGGGGCTCGGCATTGGATGCCTTCGCCTGTCGGTGCCTCGCCCCCTTTTCTGAGCGACAGAAATAGACAGGGGAGAGAGAGAGAGAGAGCAGGGAGAGGAAAAAGCAGAGGCACAGGGCGCCAGCGAGGTGGGCTCTGTGGAGAGGGTGTTAGCAGAGAGTAAATGTAACACCCTAAAAATTTGCATATTTCAAAATAGTTTAAAATGATTTATTTATGCAGTATTGTGAGCATGTAAATATAGGAAGTTAATGATATTTATGAAATTAAAATCAATTATAAGGGTAGGAACATGTTGGTGCATCCATGCTGCTGCACTTTTATTTTTATTGAGTGGTTTGATCAAATCTGAAAAGGATTTCAAATTCTAATTGAAAATCAGCTTTGAAAGTCCTTAAAAATAATAATAATAAAAAAGAAATTCCTTTTCCCTCCTCCCTTCCTCTCTCAAACTGGCCCGCTCGGTCTGCCCTCCCTTCCCTCCGCAGGCCCGCTCGCTCGGCCCAATTGCGCGCGGGGCGCTCTCTCATTCCCGCGGCCCAGCTAAGCAAGCAGCCCAGCTGCGCCTTCCCTCTTCCTCTCTGTATTTTGCTGACGCCGGGGGCCCACTCGTCAGCCGTCGTTCTCCCACCTTCCGTTCGTCTCGAAGCGGGACTCCACTTCGATCGGAGTCCGCCTCGTCTCCGATTCCCGCCGTCTTAGGCGTGCGCGTCATGCCTAGCTTCTCCCATAAATAGTAGTCGGTTCCGCACCGCCTTCCCTAACCCTAGAGCTACATCGTGTCTTCGCCTTGAGCTCACAACGCCACCGCCAATCTCGCCGGAAAGAAGCTAGACGCCGCCGGGTCGTCTCGTCGCCTCTCCGTCACCGTAAGTGCTTCGCCGAGCCCCTTGACGAGTTTGCGGAGTCGTCGGGATCCTTTTTCTCTCTTTCTTTTCCGATCGGTTCGCTTATCCGGCGTCATCGGCGTTTACAGGAGCTTCGTCGCCGCCGTTCTTAGTTGTTCGCCCTCCCCGGTCTGGTTCCGCTCTCCAAACCACCTCGGGTAAGCTCGCTGTTGCATCCTCTTTCTTCCCGTACTTTTCCCGGGTCAAACGGTGGCTTGCTTTGCCGAGTCAACGAACGCCGGTGAGGTTTTATCGCCGCCGGTCATGGCAGCCGCCGCGTCGGCCCTAATCCGGCCGGCCACCCTCCCTTCTAGCACCCTCCAATCTAATCTCGACCGTAGATCTAAGATTCAACAGTCCAGAGCGGCCGATACCCTTTCGCCGGTTGGTTTCGCAAAAGAACCCCTCTGTTCTTCTAGTTTTATGCCCGCTGTCCCTAAGCGTAACTCCAGAATACGTTTTCCTTTTCGAAAAGCGTAATTTCCCTCGGTTAAGGTTCAGAATACGTTTTCTCTCTATTTACAAGTTTGCCACTGATTTTGTTTTAGCCATAAAATCTTCGTTTTAACTCCGATTTGACCCGTTCAAATTACGTTAGTTTCGTAATCACGTAATCTACATGTTAGTGCTACTGTTAATCATGTTTTCAACTTTTTAAATTCAAGGTTAGATCTAATCTATTATTTTACTAAAGGAAATCTCGTTTAATTCATAACTTTTTCGTTATAGCTCCGAATTTTGTGAACTTCGTATCTGTGTGATCATAGCAAGACGTAGGTTCGCTTCACAAATATTTCATCTTGTTTCTCTACTATTGGTGTACTGTTCTAACTATAGATTTGTTCGCTTTGCATGATTGCCTCTGGATGATTGTTGTTGTCATGTTGATCGAGTATAGACGGTGAGCAATTCGTGGGTGATCAAGGGTACTACTCTGAGCAGGACCAGCAGGAGCAATTTGATCAAGGCAAGTATAGCATGGGATCATCCTTGTTACCTATTCACCGTTAAATACTTAAATCATATTGCATGTGTCTACCTTGACTACCATTAAGGAATTCCTAGTTTTGTGCTTGTACCTTGTTTCCTATGTTTATTGCATTGGGTAGTGTGATGCTAGCGCTCTTATACTATAACCATGATCTTGTAATCTTGATTAATGATATATGCAATAAGCACTAAAAGATGACTTTTTAGCAACATGGAATAAGGGGGCCAGAGCATAGTTTTTGAGATACTCTAAATTCCTCTCCGTAAGGACTTATCTGTAAGTGATCATCCGGGACTTACAGTACAACTGTGAGGGCTACATGGCTCTGGCTTTGGTCAAGTATGGGGACCTTTTTTAGCTTGTTAGAGGTTACCTTTATGGCGCAAAAGGGGTGTGTAACCGGGTCGGGTGTAGTGCGGCCTCTGTCCCTATGTGTATAGGCTGTGCGTCAATGTGCCATTCGGAAGGGGAGCTCTACATTTATAGGTCACAGAAACCTAGCGGGCCTAACTTGTTAGACTAACCTTTGAAAGACTTCATAGTAATCCCTGCCTGCTCACTTTGGTAGTGCTTTGGGGAGTCATGACCCCGGACTTATGGGAATCACGACTCACAGTGAAAGTGTACAACCTCTGCAGAGTGTAAAACTGTTATAACAGTCGTGCTCACGGTCACGAGCGGCCTTGGAACATTTATGGAATAGATGATCAATAATGACTATTTGTTTATGCTATTCATTATTCATATTACCTGATCATGAGTTTATTATGGGAATTATAACAACTTGTTGCTACTCATACGCTTAAAGATGTGCCAACTAAAAGCTACTTGCAGTCAAATCTGTGTCATGCCTACTTGAGCCTCATGAACCCCATGTTACACTTGTTGAGTACGAGAGGTACTTACGCTTGTTTATTTTTATTACTTGGATAAAAATCCCGGATGGGTAACAGATTGCTTTGATAATGATGACTTTCCTGAGGACTACTAGTCTTGTGGTCAACCAGTTGACGTGCCTGTGCTTTGAAGCTGCCACGAGAGAGTTATCTTTTTAAATTCCGCTAAATTTATGTAAAGACCATGTGACAATATTCGTGATGTAATAACACTTGCGATGATACTATCTTTAGTTTGTTGTCTTATGTGTGATTGGTCTCTGGGCGCACATAAGATTATGCATCCTATTTTGTTGTTGAAATTGGGTGTGACAGTAAAGAAGAAGAGGGAGGAAGCAGAGAGCAGAGGAGAGAGAGGAGGGAGAGAGAGAGCAAAGCTTGGCGGCCTGCGTCCGTCGGAGAGAAAGCAGAGGGAGAAGGATGCGCCGGCGGTGTAGCAAGGCCATGGCGGCAGCGGCCCCGACGGCGATCCACTCTGGCGCGGGGTGCCGGGTCTCGGCGGCGGCGGCAGGTGGAGTGCTCGGGGCAATTTTCTGCGCTCGTGTCCCCTGTCTCCAACCAAGAAGAGCAGAGCGTGGCGGAGAAGAAAGAGTGGTGGCTACGACGGTGCTCGGCCTCGTCCACACCTTCCTGTCCCCCTCTCCAGTCCTCGCCTGCTTCATCCACGACGCCCACGGCGAGCTCGTTGGCCCCTTTTATAGGCGAGGTATGGCGGTGGAGAGGCTACCGATATTTTCCGTCCGGGAAGATCTTTGCTGGCATGGGTTGCAGAGCAGCAGCGGTGATCCCTATCCACACCCGCGTACGGCGGCTTGAGCTGGACGACGGGAAGCACGGAAGAGATAAGGACGTCAGCTGGGAAGGTCGGTTTGGAGGCGGAGATATTTTTGGACAACCACGACGTACGGGGAAACGACATAGGGACGCGGAGACGCGGTGTCCACGCGGTCCGGCGCGGCGCGGCACTTGTGCGTGCCCCTGGCGCTATGACCTGGGCCAAGCCAATGGGCTGAGTACCTCTCAGCTGCGTTTCGTAGTCTAGTATAGTTGTAGGTTTGTTTGAATACAGGGTGCGTGTGTGAGGTGTGCGTGTGTGTGGTGGTGTGTGTCTGTATCCGAACAGATACTACAGCTGTACTTAGATGAGAGGCCTCAAAAAAAAAAAATGGGCTGCTGCCATTTCTGGGGCGGGTTGCACCAGAAAGAGAGAGGGATGGGACATCGAGTCCACAGGATAGAAACAAACAAATATGTTTTGTATTTATTATGTATTTTCTAGTTTCCAGAAAATCAAGAAAAGAAATGTAACAAAAATACTTTTGTTTTTATTATGTATTTTCTAGAAAATAAGCGAAATGGTTTTATATTTTCCAGATATTTCAAAGATAGGAATTTAACTAAAATGTAATTTGAGAAAGGAAAATTAAACCTGTCATTTAATAACGAGATGGCTTTTACAATTCCCGGAAATTTAAGAGAATGTATCAAAATATTTTTATATTTATGATGTATTTTCTATCTCTCAGAAAATAAGAGAAAGGGGTTCTAAATAATTTGTTTTTATTTTAGCGAATGGTGTTGAAAAATGTAAGGAATATTTTTGGTGCCACAAATAAATTCCAGCAAACACACAAACATTCGAAAACGTAAAAAGAATGCATATGGTGAATTTTGATGCGAGGTTTTTAGAAATATATTTTCAGAATGGTTTTGCAGAAAATAAATAGTCAAGGTTTTAATTTGTTGTAAATTTTAAAATGTTCAAATTTTTAGTGGATTTTAATATGATGAAAAACATAGGGTGTTACAACCTGGCACAATCAAGCAATCAGTGAAAGGTATATATATATGTAGTTTATAAAAGTTTGCTATAATGTACCGACGCTCTTTTGGACGGTGTTTTCTGTTGGTTTCTGGTTCTCTTTTTGATCAGTTTAGAGGGGAAGTGCCTGAGCTCTGTGTTGTTTCTCTTGTAAGCTGGTTACCCAGCAAACCTTAAACCTTTGCTTTGTATACATATAAAGCGGGAACAACGGTCTTTGGTCTAAAATGAACAAAAAGAAATGCTTGTATATAAGGCCTAGGACACAGCACAGACACCTGGCGCGGCCTAAATTTGTCGGCAGGCAGAGATGGATGACCAAGGCTTTGTTTAGATCACTTCAAAATTTCAAAACTTTACAAGATTTCCTGTCACATCGAATCTTTAGACGCATGCAAATCCGTGATCAACACAACTGAGAGCATCATTTTCTGCTTTTAGCTTTCTTGTATAGATCAAGATGAATTCCAGAGGGGGTCCATTTCAGCAGGCAGCAGCAGTCAGCAGACATGTCAACATCGTCTACACGTGGGACCGAACAGCAGCCACATCATGCAAGCTTGATTTGTCAAGAAGGATTAATCACATGATCAGTCAAGAACGATTCGTACCTCAGTGTAGTAGACTAGTAGAGTAGGTCGCCTTGCTGACCTGTGCGCTCATGCTTCGTCAGTTCGTGTTCTTAAGCATAATTCATGGAAGCTTCGGCCCTGTTCGCTTGTCTTATTTTTGACTTGTTTTGGCTTATTTCGGTTTATTCTCTCTCACAGAACACTATTGAATCAGCCGAAATCAGCCGGCTTTTCAGCCAGCTGAACGGGGCCTTCAGATGCGGAAAGGCTTTGCCCGGTCAGGAGGACTGCACTGCTCGGCATGTGCGCCTTGTTTAGATGCATAAAGTTTTGGAATTTGGGTACTGTAGCACTTTTGTTTGTATTTGATAATTAGTGTCCAATCATGGCCTAACTAGGCTCAAAAGATTCGTCTCGTGATTTACAGACAAACTGTGCAATTAGTTATTTTTTTTACCTACATTTAATGCTCTATGCATGCGTCTAAAGATTCGATGTGACAGGAAATCTTGTAAAGTTTTGAAATTTTGAAGTGATCTAAACAAAGCCTTGGTCATCCATCTCTGCCTGCCGACAAATTTAGGCCGCGCCAGGTGTCTGTGCTGTGTCCTAGGCCTTATATACAAGCATTTCTTTTTGTTCATTTTAGACCAAAGACCGTTGTTCCCGCTTTATATGTATACAAAGCAAAGGTTTAAGGTTTGCTGGGTAACCAGCTTACAAGAGAAACAACACAGAGCTCAGGCACTTCCCCTCTAAACTGATCAAAAAGAGAACCAGAAACCAACAGAAAACACCGTCCAAAAGAGCGTCGGTACATTATAGCAAACTTTTATAAACTACATATATATATACCTTTCACTGATTGCTTGATTGTGCCAGGTTGTAACACCCTATGTTTTTCATCATATTAAAATCCACTAAAAATTTGAACATTTTAAAATTTACAACAAATTAAAACCTTGACTATTTATTTTCTGCAAAACCATTCTGAAAATATATTTCTAAAAACCTCGCATCAAAATTCACCATATGCATTCTTTTTACGTTTTCGAATGTTTGTGTGTTTGCTGGAATTTATTTGTGGCACCAAAAATATTCCTTACATTTTTCAACACCATTCGCTAAAATAAAAACAAATTATTTAGAACCCCTTTCTCTTATTTTCTGAGAGATAGAAAATACATCATAAATATAAAAATATTTTGATACATTCTCTTAAATTTCCGGGAATTGTAAAAGCCATCTCGTTATTAAATGACAGGTTTAATTTTCCTTTCTCAAATTACATTTTAGTTAAATTCCTATCTTTGAAATATCTGGAAAATATAAAACCATTTCGCTTATTTTCTAGAAAATACATAATAAAAACAAAAGTATTTTTGTTACATTTCTTTTCTTGATTTTCTGGAAACTAGAAAATACATAATAAATACAAAACATATTTGTTTGTTTCTATCCTGTGGACTCGATGTCCCATCCCTCTCTCTTTCTGGTGCAACCCGCCCCAGAAATGGCAGCAGCCCATTTTTTTTTTTTGAGGCCTCTCATCTAAGTACAGCTGTAGTATCTGTTCGGATACAGACACACACCACCACACACACGCACACCTCACACACGCACCCTGTATTCAAACAAACCTACAACTATACTAGACTACGAAACGCAGCTGAGAGGTACTCAGCCCATTGGCTTGGCCCAGGTCATAGCGCCAGGGGCACGCACAAGTGCCGCGCCGCGCCGGACCGCGTGGACACCGCGTCTCCGCGTCCCTATGTCGTTTCCCCGTACGTCGTGGTTGTCCAAAAATATCTCCGCCTCCAAACCGACCTTCCCAGCTGACGTCCTTATCTCTTCCGTGCTTCCCGTCGTCCAGCTCAAGCCGCCGTACGCGGGTGTGGATAGGGATCACCGCTGCTGCTCTGCAACCCATGCCAGCAAAGATCTTCCCGGACGGAAAATATCGGTAGCCTCTCCACCGCCATACCTCGCCTATAAAAGGGGCCAACGAGCTCGCCGTGGGCGTCGTGGATGAAGCAGGCGAGGACTGGAGAGGGGGACAGGAAGGTGTGGACGAGGCCGAGCACCGTCGTAGCCACCACTCTTTCTTCTCCGCCACGCTCTGCTCTTCTTGGTTGGAGACAGGGGACACGAGCGCAGAAAATTGCCCCGAGCACTCCACCTGCCGCCGCCGCCGAGACCCGGCACCCCGCGCCAGAGTGGATCGCCGTCGGGGCCGCTGCCGCCATGGCCTTGCTACACCGCCGGCGCATCCTTCTCCCTCTGCTTTCTCTCCGACGGACGCAGGCCGCCAAGCTTTGCTCTCTCTCTCCCTCCTCTCTCTCCTCTGCTCTCTGCTTCCTCCCTCTTCTTCTTTACTGTCACACCCAATTTCAACAACAAAATAGGATGCATAATCTTATGTGCGCCCAGAGACCAATCACACATAAGACAACAAACTAAAGATAGTATCATCGCAAGTGTTATTACATCACGAATATTGTCACATGGTCTTTACATAAATTTAGCGGAATTTAAAAAGATAACTCTCTCGTGGCAGCTTCAAAGCACAGGCACGTCAACTGGTTGACCACAAGACTAGTAGTCCTCAGGAAAGTCATCATTATCAAAGCAATCTGTTACCCATCCGGGATTTTTATCCAAGTAATAAAAATAAACAAGCGTAAGTACCTCTCGTACTCAACAAGTGTAACATGGGGTTCATGAGGCTCAAGTAGGCATGACACAGATTTGACTGCAAGTAGCTTTTAGTTGGCACATCTTTAAGCGTATGAGTAGCAACAAGTTGTTATAATTCCCATAATAAACTCATGATCAGGTAATATGAATAATGAATAGCATAAACAAATAGTCATTATTGATCATCTATTCCATAAATGTTCCAAGGCCGCTCGTGACCGTGAGCACGACTGTTATAACAGTTTTACACTCTGCAGAGGTTGTACACTTTCACTGTGAGTCGTGATTCCCATAAGTCCGGGGTCATGACTCCCCAAAGCACTACCAAAGTGAGCAGGCAGGGATTACTATGAAGTCTTTCAAAGGTTAGTCTAACAAGTTAGGCCCGCTAGGTTTCTGTGACCTATAAATGTAGAGCTCCCCTTCCGAATGGCACATTGACGCACAGCCTATACACATAGGGACAGAGGCCGCACTACACCCGACCCGGTTACACACCCCTTTTGCGCCATAAAGGTAACCTCTAACAAGCTAAAAAAGGTCCCCATACTTGACCAAAGCCAGAGCCATGTAGCCCTCACAGTTGTACTGTAAGTCCCGGATGATCACTTACAGATAAGTCCTTACGGAGAGGAATTTAGAGTATCTCAAAAACTATGCTCTGGCCCCCTTATTCCATGTTGCTAAAAAGTCATCTTTTAGTGCTTATTGCATATATCATTAATCAAGATTACAAGATCATGGTTATAGTATAAGAGCGCTAGCATCACACTACCCAATGCAATAAACATAGGAAACAAGGTACAAGCACAAAACTAGGAATTCCTTAATGGTAGTCAAGGTAGACACATGCAATATGATTTAAGTATTTAACGGTGAATAGGTAACAAGGATGATCCCATGCTATACTTGCCTTGATCAAATTGCTCCTGCTGGTCCTGCTCAGAGTAGTACCCTTGATCACCCACGAATTGCTCACCGTCTATACTCGATCAACATGACAACAACAATCATCCAGAGGCAATCATGCAAAGCGAACAAATCTATAGTTAGAACAGTACACCAATAGTAGAGAAACAAGATGAAATATTTGTGAAGCGAACCTACGTCTTGCTATGATCACACAGATACGAAGTTCACAAAATTCGGAGCTATAACGAAAAAGTTATGAATTAAACGAGATTTCCTTTAGTAAAATAATAGATTAGATCTAACCTTGAATTTAAAAAGTTGAAAACATGATTAACAGTAGCACTAACATGTAGATTACGTGATTACGAAACTAACGTAATTTGAACGGGTCAAATCGGAGTTAAAACGAAGATTTTATGGCTAAAACAAAATCAGTGGCAAACTTGTAAATAGAGAGAAAACGTATTCTGAACCTTAACCGAGGGAAATTACGCTTTTCGAAAAGGAAAACGTATTCTGGAGTTACGCTTAGGGACAGCGGGCATAAAACTAGAAGAACAGAGGGGTTCTTTTGCGAAACCAACCGGCGAAAGGGTATCGGCCGCTCTGGACTGTTGAATCTTAGATCTACGGTCGAGATTAGATTGGAGGGTGCTAGAAGGGAGGGTGGCCGGCCGGATTAGGGCCGACGCGGCGGCTGCCATGACCGGCGGCGATAAAACCTCACCGGCGTTCGTTGACTCGGCAAAGCAAGCCACCGTTTGACCCGGGAAAAGTACGGGAAGAAAGAGGATGCAACAGCGAGCTTACCCGAGGTGGTTTGGAGAGCGGAACCAGACCGGGGAGGGCGAACAACTAAGAACGGCGGCGACGAAGCTCCTGTAAACGCCGATGACGCCGGATAAGCGAACCGATCGGAAAAGAAAGAGAGAAAAAGGATCCCGACGACTCCGCAAACTCGTCAAGGGGCTCGGCGAAGCACTTACGGTGACGGAGAGGCGACGAGACGACCCGGCGGCGTCTAGCTTCTTTCCGGCGAGATTGGCGGTGGCGTTGTGAGCTCAAGGCGAAGACACGATGTAGCTCTAGGGTTAGGGAAGGCGGTGCGGAACCGACTACTATTTATGGGAGAAGCTAGGCATGACGCGCACGCCTAAGACGGCGGGAATCGGAGACGAGGCGGACTCCGATCGAAGTGGAGTCCCGCTTCGAGACGAACGGAAGGTGGGAGAACGACGGCTGACGAGTGGGCCCCCGGCGTCAGCAAAATACAGAGAGGAAGAGGGAAGGCGCAGCTGGGCTGCTTGCTTAGCTGGGCCGCGGGAATGAGAGAGCGCCCCGCGCGCAATTGGGCCGAGCGAGCGGGCCTGCGGAGGGAAGGGAGGGCAGACCGAGCGGGCCAGTTTGAGAGAGGAAGGGAGGAGGGAAAAGGAATTTCTTTTTTATTGAGTGGTTTGATCAAATCTGAAAAGGATTTCAAATTCTAATTGAAAATCAGCTTTGAAAGTCCTTAAAAATAATAATAATAAAAAAGAAATTCCTTTTCCCTCCTCCCTTCCTCTCTCAAACTGGCCCGCTCGGTCTGCCCTCCCTTCCCTCCGCAGGCCCGCTCGCTCGGCCCAATTGCGCGCGGGGCGCTCTCTCATTCCCGCGGCCCAGCTAAGCAAGCAGCCCAGCTGCGCCTTCCCTCTTCCTCTCTGTATTTTGCTGACGCCGGGGGCCCACTCGTCAGCCGTCGTTCTCCCACCTTCCGTTCGTCTCGAAGCGGGACTCCACTTCGATCGGAGTCCGCCTCGTCTCCGATTCCCGCCGTCTTAGGCGTGCGCGTCATGCCTAGCTTCTCCCATAAATAGTAGTCGGTTCCGCACCGCCTTCCCTAACCCTAGAGCTACATCGTGTCTTCGCCTTGAGCTCACAACGCCACCGCCAATCTCGCCGGAAAGAAGCTAGACGCCGCCGGGTCGTCTCGTCGCCTCTCCGTCACCGTAAGTGCTTCGCCGAGCCCCTTGACGAGTTTGCGGAGTCGTCGGGATCCTTTTTCTCTCTTTCTTTTCCGATCGGTTCGCTTATCCGGCGTCATCGGCGTTTACAGGAGCTTCGTCGCCGCCGTTCTTAGTTGTTCGCCCTCCCCGGTCTGGTTCCGCTCTCCAAACCACCTCGGGTAAGCTCGCTGTTGCATCCTCTTTCTTCCCGTACTTTTCCCGGGTCAAACGGTGGCTTGCTTTGCCGAGTCAACGAACGCCGGTGAGGTTTTATCGCCGCCGGTCATGGCAGCCGCCGCGTCGGCCCTAATCCGGCCGGCCACCCTCCCTTCTAGCACCCTCCAATCTAATCTCGACCGTAGATCTAAGATTCAACAGTCCAGAGCGGCCGATACCCTTTCGCCGGTTGGTTTCGCAAAAGAACCCCTCTGTTCTTCTAGTTTTATGCCCGCTGTCCCTAAGCGTAACTCCAGAATACGTTTTCCTTTTCGAAAAGCGTAATTTCCCTCGGTTAAGGTTCAGAATACGTTTTCTCTCTATTTACAAGTTTGCCACTGATTTTGTTTTAGCCATAAAATCTTCGTTTTAACTCCGATTTGACCCGTTCAAATTACGTTAGTTTCGTAATCACGTAATCTACATGTTAGTGCTACTGTTAATCATGTTTTCAACTTTTTAAATTCAAGGTTAGATCTAATCTATTATTTTACTAAAGGAAATCTCGTTTAATTCATAACTTTTTCGTTATAGCTCCGAATTTTGTGAACTTCGTATCTGTGTGATCATAGCAAGACGTAGGTTCGCTTCACAAATATTTCATCTTGTTTCTCTACTATTGGTGTACTGTTCTAACTATAGATTTGTTCGCTTTGCATGATTGCCTCTGGATGATTGTTGTTGTCATGTTGATCGAGTATAGACGGTGAGCAATTCGTGGGTGATCAAGGGTACTACTCTGAGCAGGACCAGCAGGAGCAATTTGATCAAGGCAAGTATAGCATGGGATCATCCTTGTTACCTATTCACCGTTAAATACTTAAATCATATTGCATGTGTCTACCTTGACTACCATTAAGGAATTCCTAGTTTTGTGCTTGTACCTTGTTTCCTATGTTTATTGCATTGGGTAGTGTGATGCTAGCGCTCTTATACTATAACCATGATCTTGTAATCTTGATTAATGATATATGCAATAAGCACTAAAAGATGACTTTTTAGCAACATGGAATAAGGGGGCCAGAGCATAGTTTTTGAGATACTCTAAATTCCTCTCCGTAAGGACTTATCTGTAAGTGATCATCCGGGACTTACAGTACAACTGTGAGGGCTACATGGCTCTGGCTTTGGTCAAGTATGGGGACCTTTTTTAGCTTGTTAGAGGTTACCTTTATGGCGCAAAAGGGGTGTGTAACCGGGTCGGGTGTAGTGCGGCCTCTGTCCCTATGTGTATAGGCTGTGCGTCAATGTGCCATTCGGAAGGGGAGCTCTACATTTATAGGTCACAGAAACCTAGCGGGCCTAACTTGTTAGACTAACCTTTGAAAGACTTCATAGTAATCCCTGCCTGCTCACTTTGGTAGTGCTTTGGGGAGTCATGACCCCGGACTTATGGGAATCACGACTCACAGTGAAAGTGTACAACCTCTGCAGAGTGTAAAACTGTTATAACAGTCGTGCTCACGGTCACGAGCGGCCTTGGAACATTTATGGAATAGATGATCAATAATGACTATTTGTTTATGCTATTCATTATTCATATTACCTGATCATGAGTTTATTATGGGAATTATAACAACTTGTTGCTACTCATACGCTTAAAGATGTGCCAACTAAAAGCTACTTGCAGTCAAATCTGTGTCATGCCTACTTGAGCCTCATGAACCCCATGTTACACTTGTTGAGTACGAGAGGTACTTACGCTTGTTTATTTTTATTACTTGGATAAAAATCCCGGATGGGTAACAGATTGCTTTGATAATGATGACTTTCCTGAGGACTACTAGTCTTGTGGTCAACCAGTTGACGTGCCTGTGCTTTGAAGCTGCCACGAGAGAGTTATCTTTTTAAATTCCGCTAAATTTATGTAAAGACCATGTGACAATATTCGTGATGTAATAACACTTGCGATGATACTATCTTTAGTTTGTTGTCTTATGTGTGATTGGTCTCTGGGCGCACATAAGATTATGCATCCTATTTTGTTGTTGAAATTGGGTGTGACAGTAAAGAAGAAGAGGGAGGAAGCAGAGAGCAGAGGAGAGAGAGGAGGGAGAGAGAGAGCAAAGCTTGGCGGCCTGCGTCCGTCGGAGAGAAAGCAGAGGGAGAAGGATGCGCCGGCGGTGTAGCAAGGCCATGGCGGCAGCGGCCCCGACGGCGATCCACTCTGGCGCGGGGTGCCGGGTCTCGGCGGCGGCGGCAGGTGGAGTGCTCGGGGCAATTTTCTGCGCTCGTGTCCCCTGTCTCCAACCAAGAAGAGCAGAGCGTGGCGGAGAAGAAAGAGTGGTGGCTACGACGGTGCTCGGCCTCGTCCACACCTTCCTGTCCCCCTCTCCAGTCCTCGCCTGCTTCATCCACGACGCCCACGGCGAGCTCGTTGGCCCCTTTTATAGGCGAGGTATGGCGGTGGAGAGGCTACCGATATTTTCCGTCCGGGAAGATCTTTGCTGGCATGGGTTGCAGAGCAGCAGCGGTGATCCCTATCCACACCCGCGTACGGCGGCTTGAGCTGGACGACGGGAAGCACGGAAGAGATAAGGACGTCAGCTGGGAAGGTCGGTTTGGAGGCGGAGATATTTTTGGACAACCACGACGTACGGGGAAACGACATAGGGACGCGGAGACGCGGTGTCCACGCGGTCCGGCGCGGCGCGGCACTTGTGCGTGCCCCTGGCGCTATGACCTGGGCCAAGCCAATGGGCTGAGTACCTCTCAGCTGCGTTTCGTAGTCTAGTATAGTTGTAGGTTTGTTTGAATACAGGGTGCGTGTGTGAGGTGTGCGTGTGTGTGGTGGTGTGTGTCTGTATCCGAACAGATACTACAGCTGTACTTAGATGAGAGGCCTCAAAAAAAAAAATGGGCTGCTGCCATTTCTGGGGCGGGTTGCACCAGAAAGAGAGAGGGATGGGACATCGAGTCCACAGGATAGAAACAAACAAATATGTTTTGTATTTATTATGTATTTTCTAGTTTCCAGAAAATCAAGAAAAGAAATGTAACAAAAATACTTTTGTTTTTATTATGTATTTTCTAGAAAATAAGCGAAATGGTTTTATATTTTCCAGATATTTCAAAGATAGGAATTTAACTAAAATGTAATTTGAGAAAGGAAAATTAAACCTGTCATTTAATAACGAGATGGCTTTTACAATTCCCGGAAATTTAAGAGAATGTATCAAAATATTTTTATATTTATGATGTATTTTCTATCTCTCAGAAAATAAGAGAAAGGGGTTCTAAATAATTTGTTTTTATTTTAGCGAATGGTGTTGAAAAATGTAAGGAATATTTTTGGTGCCACAAATAAATTCCAGCAAACACACAAACATTCGAAAACGTAAAAAGAATGCATATGGTGAATTTTGATGCGAGGTTTTTAGAAATATATTTTCAGAATGGTTTTGCAGAAAATAAATAGTCAAGGTTTTAATTTGTTGTAAATTTTAAAATGTTCAAATTTTTAGTGGATTTTAATATGATGAAAAACATAGGGTGTTACAACCTGGCACAATCAAGCAATCAGTGAAAGGTATATATATATGTAGTTTATAAAAGTTTGCTATAATGTACCGACGCTCTTTTGGACGGTGTTTTCTGTTGGTTTCTGGTTCTCTTTTTGATCAGTTTAGAGGGGAAGTGCCTGAGCTCTGTGTTGTTTCTCTTGTAAGCTGGTTACCCAGCAAACCTTAAACCTTTGCTTTGTATACATATAAAGTATTTCGGGACCCCTTTCCTACGAAGCTTCATTCTGTTCATCAGATAAAATTCAGTCTGAATTTATGTGCCCCTGTTTTCACTAGGGTTTACCAGTAGACGCATGCAAATCCGTGATCAACACAACTGAGAGCATCATTTTCTGCTTTTAGCTTTCTTGTATAGATCAAGATGAATTCCAGAGGGGGTCCATTTCAGCAGGCAGCAGCAGTCAGCAGACATGTCAACATCGTCTACACGTGGGACCGAACAGCAGCCACATCATGCAAGCTTGATTTGTCAAGAAGGATTAATCACATGATCAGTCAAGAACGATTCGTACCTCAGTGTAGTAGACTAGTAGAGTAGGTCGCCTTGCTGACCTGTGCGCTCATGCTTCGTCAGTTCGTGTTCTTAAGCATAATTCATGGAAGCTTCGGCCCTGTTCGCTTGTCTTATTTTTGACTTGTTTTGGCTTATTTCGGTTTATTCTCTCTCACAGAACACTATTGAATCAGCCGAAATCAGCCGGCTTTTCAGCCAGCTGAACGGGGCCTTCAGATGCGGAAAGGCTTTGCCCGGTCAGGAGGACTGCACTGCTCGGCATGTGCGCCTTGTTTAGATGCATAAAGTTTTGGAATTTGGGTACTGTAGCACTTTTGTTTGTATTTGATAATTAGTGTCCAATCATGGCCTAACTAGGCTCAAAAGATTCGTCTCGTGATTTACAGACAAACTGTGCAATTAGTTATTTTTTTTACCTACATTTAATGCTCTATGCATGCGTCTAAAGATTCGATGTGACAGGAAATCTTGTAAAGTTTTGAAATTTTGAAGTGATCTAAACAAAGCCTTGGTCATCCATCTCTGCCTGCCGACAAATTTAGGCCGCGCCAGGTGTCTGTGCTGTGTCCTAGGCCTTATATACAAGCATTTCTTTTTGTTCATTTTAGACCAAAGACCGTTGTTCCCGCTTTATATGTATACAAAGCAAAGGTTTAAGGTTTGCTGGGTAACCAGCTTACAAGAGAAACAACACAGAGCTCAGGCACTTCCCCTCTAAACTGATCAAAAAGAGAACCAGAAACCAACAGAAAACACCGTCCAAAAGAGCGTCGGTACATTATAGCAAACTTTTATAAACTACATATATATATACCTTTCACTGATTGCTTGATTGTGCCAGGTTGTAACACCCTATGTTTTTCATCATATTAAAATCCACTAAAAATTTGAACATTTTAAAATTTACAACAAATTAAAACCTTGACTATTTATTTTCTGCAAAACCATTCTGAAAATATATTTCTAAAAACCTCGCATCAAAATTCACCATATGCATTCTTTTTACGTTTTCGAATGTTTGTGTGTTTGCTGGAATTTATTTGTGGCACCAAAAATATTCCTTACATTTTTCAACACCATTCGCTAAAATAAAAACAAATTATTTAGAACCCCTTTCTCTTATTTTCTGAGAGATAGAAAATACATCATAAATATAAAAATATTTTGATACATTCTCTTAAATTTCCGGGAATTGTAAAAGCCATCTCGTTATTAAATGACAGGTTTAATTTTCCTTTCTCAAATTACATTTTAGTTAAATTCCTATCTTTGAAATATCTGGAAAATATAAAACCATTTCGCTTATTTTCTAGAAAATACATAATAAAAACAAAAGTATTTTTGTTACATTTCTTTTCTTGATTTTCTGGAAACTAGAAAATACATAATAAATACAAAACATATTTGTTTGTTTCTATCCTGTGGACTCGATGTCCCATCCCTCTCTCTTTCTGGTGCAACCCGCCCCAGAAATGGCAGCAGCCCATTTTTTTTTTTTGAGGCCTCTCATCTAAGTACAGCTGTAGTATCTGTTCGGATACAGACACACACCACCACACACACGCACACCTCACACACGCACCCTGTATTCAAACAAACCTACAACTATACTAGACTACGAAACGCAGCTGAGAGGTACTCAGCCCATTGGCTTGGCCCAGGTCATAGCGCCAGGGGCACGCACAAGTGCCGCGCCGCGCCGGACCGCGTGGACACCGCGTCTCCGCGTCCCTATGTCGTTTCCCCGTACGTCGTGGTTGTCCAAAAATATCTCCGCCTCCAAACCGACCTTCCCAGCTGACGTCCTTATCTCTTCCGTGCTTCCCGTCGTCCAGCTCAAGCCGCCGTACGCGGGTGTGGATAGGGATCACCGCTGCTGCTCTGCAACCCATGCCAGCAAAGATCTTCCCGGACGGAAAATATCGGTAGCCTCTCCACCGCCATACCTCGCCTATAAAAGGGGCCAACGAGCTCGCCGTGGGCGTCGTGGATGAAGCAGGCGAGGACTGGAGAGGGGGACAGGAAGGTGTGGACGAGGCCGAGCACCGTCGTAGCCACCACTCTTTCTTCTCCGCCACGCTCTGCTCTTCTTGGTTGGAGACAGGGGACACGAGCGCAGAAAATTGCCCCGAGCACTCCACCTGCCGCCGCCGCCGAGACCCGGCACCCCGCGCCAGAGTGGATCGCCGTCGGGGCCGCTGCCGCCATGGCCTTGCTACACCGCCGGCGCATCCTTCTCCCTCTGCTTTCTCTCCGACGGACGCAGGCCGCCAAGCTTTGCTCTCTCTCTCCCTCCTCTCTCTCCTCTGCTCTCTGCTTCCTCCCTCTTCTTCTTTACTGTCACACCCAATTTCAACAACAAAATAGGATGCATAATCTTATGTGCGCCCAGAGACCAATCACACATAAGACAACAAACTAAAGATAGTATCATCGCAAGTGTTATTACATCACGAATATTGTCACATGGTCTTTACATAAATTTAGCGGAATTTAAAAAGATAACTCTCTCGTGGCAGCTTCAAAGCACAGGCACGTCAACTGGTTGACCACAAGACTAGTAGTCCTCAGGAAAGTCATCATTATCAAAGCAATCTGTTACCCATCCGGGATTTTTATCCAAGTAATAAAAATAAACAAGCGTAAGTACCTCTCGTACTCAACAAGTGTAACATGGGGTTCATGAGGCTCAAGTAGGCATGACACAGATTTGACTGCAAGTAGCTTTTAGTTGGCACATCTTTAAGCGTATGAGTAGCAACAAGTTGTTATAATTCCCATAATAAACTCATGATCAGGTAATATGAATAATGAATAGCATAAACAAATAGTCATTATTGATCATCTATTCCATAAATGTTCCAAGGCCGCTCGTGACCGTGAGCACGACTGTTATAACAGTTTTACACTCTGCAGAGGTTGTACACTTTCACTGTGAGTCGTGATTCCCATAAGTCCGGGGTCATGACTCCCCAAAGCACTACCAAAGTGAGCAGGCAGGGATTACTATGAAGTCTTTCAAAGGTTAGTCTAACAAGTTAGGCCCGCTAGGTTTCTGTGACCTATAAATGTAGAGCTCCCCTTCCGAATGGCACATTGACGCACAGCCTATACACATAGGGACAGAGGCCGCACTACACCCGACCCGGTTACACACCCCTTTTGCGCCATAAAGGTAACCTCTAACAAGCTAAAAAAGGTCCCCATACTTGACCAAAGCCAGAGCCATGTAGCCCTCACAGTTGTACTGTAAGTCCCGGATGATCACTTACAGATAAGTCCTTACGGAGAGGAATTTAGAGTATCTCAAAAACTATGCTCTGGCCCCCTTATTCCATGTTGCTAAAAAGTCATCTTTTAGTGCTTATTGCATATATCATTAATCAAGATTACAAGATCATGGTTATAGTATAAGAGCGCTAGCATCACACTACCCAATGCAATAAACATAGGAAACAAGGTACAAGCACAAAACTAGGAATTCCTTAATGGTAGTCAAGGTAGACACATGCAATATGATTTAAGTATTTAACGGTGAATAGGTAACAAGGATGATCCCATGCTATACTTGCCTTGATCAAATTGCTCCTGCTGGTCCTGCTCAGAGTAGTACCCTTGATCACCCACGAATTGCTCACCGTCTATACTCGATGCAACAGCGAGCTTACCCGAGGTGGTTTGGAGAGCGGAACCAG